>CAOLHI010002296.1:0-272538 GCA_948474755.1 Ctenosaura bakeri
ATAGGGTCTGATGAATGAATAAGCCTTTGAAAAGGCTTAGGTATGGCACTACAATCCACCATTTAGGTCAATTCCTGGTGGTCATGCTGCTGTAAGAGCTAATTTATGGAATGTATCCAGACATGCTGCCGGTCTGTTATTTTTTTTCCATGCTAATTTATTTTCCTGTCTTGCTTACTGCTTCTTGGTAGACTGCTAGAAGCCTAACTTTTATCTCAGTGTGCTTTGCTAAATAAATAGCCCTAAGTCTATGGAAATTTTTTAGTCTCTCCAGAGCTGATTGGTTGCAGCTGGACATCACCACCCTGTCAGCACTCTGAACATGTTCTGAAGAGCTACCTCGTGCTACCTTGACCGGTTATGGGTCCAGACTTATAGAATCATAGAATTATAGAATCATAGAAATGTAGAGTTAGAAGAGACCACACGGGCCATCGAGTCCAACCCCCTGCCATGCAAGAACACCCTCAAAGTACTCCCAACAGATGGCCATCATGCCTCTGCTTAAAAACATCCAAGGAGGGAGACTCCACTACACTCCAGGGCAGCACATTCCACTGCCGGACAGCCCTGACTGTCAGGAAGTTCTTCCTGAGGTTCAGGTGGAATCTCCTTTCCTCCAGCTTGAATCCATTGCTCCTTGCCCTGGTCTCTGGAGCAGTAGAAAACAAGCCCCCTCCTTCCTCTACATGGCATCCGTTCAAATATTTAAACATGGTTATCATGTCCCCTCTTAACCTTCACTTCTGCAGACAAAACATACCCAGCTCTCTAAGTCTATCTTCACAGGGCATGGCTTCCAGGCCTCTCACCACTTTGGTCACCCTCCTCTGGACTTGCTCCAGCTTGTCAATATCCTTCTTGAATTGGGGTGCCCAGAACTGGACACAGTATTCAAGATGAGGTCTAACCAAAGCAGAGCAGAATGGTAACAGTACCTCCCTCGATCTAGACACCATACTTCCATTGATGCAGCCGAGAATTGGATTGGCTTTCTTGGCTGCCGCATCACACTGCTGACTCATGTTCAGCTTGTGGTCTATGAAGACTCCTAGATCCCTTTCACACGTACTGCTATCCAGCCACGTGTCCCCCATCCTATATTTCTGTATTCCATTTTTTCTACCTAAGTGTAGGACCTTACACTTCTCTCTGTTGAATTTCATTTTGTTCGCCTTGGCCCAGCTCTCCAAACTATCCAGGTCATTTTGAATTTTGATCCTGTTCTCTGAAGAATCCCTCCCAATTTGGTGTCATCTGCAAATTTGATGAGCATGCCCTTTATTCCTTCATCCAAGTCATTGATAAAAATGTTGAACAGCACTGGACCCAGGACAGAACCCTGTGGCATCCCGCTAGTCACTTCTATCCAGGATGAAAAGTAGCCATTCCTGATCACCCTTTGGGTTTGGTTGGTCAACCAATTACAAATCCAACTAACAGTAGCCCTGTCCAGCCCACATTTTACTAGCTTCTTTGCAAGAATGTCATGGGGAACTTTGTCAAAGGCCTTACTAAAATCAAGATATGCTACATCCACAGCATTCCCTTCACCTATCAAGTTAGTAACTCTATCATAAAAAGAGATAAGATTAGTCTGGCATGACTTATTTTTGAGAAATTCATGTTGACTTCTCGTGATCACCGCGTTGCTTTCTAAATGATTAGAAACTGACTTCTTAATGATCTGCTCCAGGATCTTTCCGGGTACTGATGTCAGCCTGACTGGGTGATAATTATTTGGGTCCTCTTTTTTTCCCTTCTTGAAGATGGAGACAACATTTGCTCTCTTCCAGTCTGCTGGAACTTCTCCTGTCCTCCAAGATTTCTCAAAGATTATAGCAAGCGGTTCCGAAATGACCTCTGCCAGCAATTTTAATATCCTAGGATGCAATTCATCTGGCCCTGGAGATTTGAATTCATCCAGTGTGGCCAGGTATTCCTGTACCACCTCTCTACCTATTATGTGCCTCATTTCCTCTGCTTCCTCCCCTGCTCCCCAACCACCAGGTTGAGTGCTTGTATCCTTCTGGGAAAAAACTGAGGCAAAGAAGGAGTTAAGTAGTTCTGCCTTTTCTCTTCCCCCTGTGAGTAATTCCCCATCTTCTCTGCGCAGCGGCCCTATCGTCTCCTTCTTTTTCCTTTTGCTGCGCACATATTTAAAAAAGCCCTTTTTATTGTTTTAATGTCTCTGGCCAGCCTAAGTTTGTTCTGTGCTTTAGCCTTTCTGACTTCCTCCCTACATCTCCTGGCTACTTGCTTAAATTCTTCCTTGGTGGTTTCCCCCTTCTTCCATTTCCTATACATGTTTCTCTTAACACTTAGCTCAACTGAGAGTTCTTTAGTCAACGATTCTGGTTTCTTCAGAAGCCTTCCATTTTTTCTCGTTATTGGAACAGTTTTAGACTGTGCCTTCAGTATCTCCCTTTTTAGGAACTCCCATGCCTCCTGAACTCCTTTCCCTTTCACTATTCCTGACCACGGAATTCCAGCCAGCAGCTCCCTAAGTTTACAGAAGTCCACTTTTTTAAAATCTAAGATGAGTGTCTGGCTACCCTTATCTTCTCCTTCCCACTGAATGCCAAATTCCAATAGGGTATGGTCACTCCCCCCAAAGATCCAACCACTTCTACCTCATTCACAAGGTCATCCCTGTTGGTCAGGATCAGATCCAGAATATTTGATCCCCTTGTGGCCTCTTCCACCTTCTGGACCATGAAATTGTCCTCAAGACAAGCAAGAAACTTGCTGGACCTAGCTGTCTTGGCAGAGTTTGACTGCCAGCATAAATCCGGGTAATTGAAATCTCCTATTATTACTGTATATCTCCTCTTTGAATGTGCAGTCATTTGGTTGAGGAAAGCGTCATCCAAGTCCTCAGCCTGGGTTGGAGGTCTGTAGTAAACCCCCACCAGAATATCCCTATTGTTTCTCGCTGCCTTAATTCTTACCCAAATGCTCTTGACTTGGTTTTCTGGGTTTAAGTCCCGGATCTCTTCACAGGTGAAAACATCGTTGACATACAAGGCTACTCCTCCTCCTTTCTTGTTTGGTCTATTTTTACAAAATAGGCTATACCCCTCTATTCCTATATTCCAATCATGAGACTCATCCCACCAGGTCTCAGTGATGCCTATCAAATCATATTTATTTTGCTGTACTAGGAGTTCAAGTTCATCCTGCTTGTTTCCCATACTCCTTGCATCAGTGTAGAGACACTTAAGTCCCCAGGCCCTTCCTGCACGTCCTGTACTATTGTTTCTACTCTTCCCGCCATTGGCCGCTTGTACTCCTTGTCCAGTATCATTTGGGCCTTTTCCCCCTGCACTCGCCGAGTCTTTGCCCTGAATAATATTGTCTCCCTCCCCAGTGGAACTTAGTTTAAAGACCTCTTAATCCTCCTTGCGAGACTGTTCGCAAAAACATTCCTGCCAAGTTTTGTGAGGTGCAGCCCATCCCTTGGCAGAAGCCCCTGTTCACGGAAATTCAGGTCATGTTCCAAAAACCCAAACCGTTGCTTGCGGCACAACATGCGGAGCCAGTTGTTGACCTCTGCCATTGCCCTTTCCCTACGTGGGCCATATCCTTGAACAGGGAGGAAAGACAAAATGCACACCAAGGTCCTTAAGCTTTGTCCCCATAAGCTTGTAGTCCTTTGCAATGTGGTAAAAGCTGCTCCTCGCAGTGTCATTGGTTCCGGCATGAACCAAAATGAGGGGCTTATGGTCAGTATGTTTAACCAGTCTGGTTAGCCTCTCTGTTATGTGGTTGATCCTGGCCCCAGGAAGACAACAGACCTCTCAATTGAGCTTGTCTGGTTTGCAAATTACCATTTCGGTTCCTCTGAGCAAAGAGTCCCCAACAACCAGAACTTGCCTTCTCTGAGGCTTGTCCTGGGCTCCTCGATGAGCATGTTCTACTAGGACTGCCTGGGCATTCTGTTGAGTCTGGGAGTGTTGATCTAGTTTCTGTTGCCGAAGTTGGATTCCTTCTTGTTGACATTCTGTTCCCTCTGCGTGGTGCTCCTCATTGTTCGTAAAGCCAAGTACTTTGATGCGATTGTGTAGGTTAAGAGTCTCTGTTACCTTACTGGTACTTTTACTCCTCCATGTGACATTCACCCAAGCCTCCATTTCCTGGCACAGTGTGTTACCCTGTGTTTTGGGAGGGGGTCCCTGGAGGGGAGCCCACTTTGCCAATTAAAAATACCAATTGGGGGAAAATTAGCTGGAGTCCTTTCTTGGCTAAACGAGAGGCAGGGTAACTTAGCGAGATCTTTAACCCTATGTCTACGGCTTCGGGTCAGGGAACAGGCACACAAGTTTAAAGCAACCAAAAATAACAGCTTTATTAGAAAGACAAACAGTAAATAAAACCAACACACACACATCAACTAACTGAAAAGCAGAATGGGAGAGTGTAGGGGTGGGTAATACAACACCTGGTCTCATTGTCCTGGAGAGAAAGATGGGGTTCTGAGGTCCAAGAGGGGAGACAGACTCAGTTGTGGAGAACTGAGGGGAAAACTTCGCTGGACAGACCGGCAGCAAGGCAGGATGGCAGTCCAAAGTAGTCCGAAGACCGTTTGGAAATGCAGGGTTTTTATAGGGAAGTTTGTGCCTACCGGCTATGGCAAGCCAGGTGAGAACAAAAGGAGTTTTGGTGCTGGACAAAGGATCTGGATAGCATGGCTCAACATAAAAGTTGATGGCCCAACATAAAAAATGGCTTGGCTGAAAGCTGTGCCGCTATTGTGAAGTTTGCGGCTGGAAGTTCCCTGAAGCGGTAGGCGAGGCTTGAGTTGCTGGCTTCAATGAGAAACGGAATGCAAAACCATTAACGGCCGCACTCATGTCCGTGCTTGTCCGGAGAACCTCACAAACACGGTGAGTGTGGTAACTGCAAGCCAGTCCAGCCAAGGCCAAATTAGTTGATATCAAAATGATATCTGGGGGTCCTCACCCAAGGTGCCATACCGGAAGTAACAAGTGTGCTGACTTCCTGATCTGGCAGCTCCTCCATGCCTTCGGTCTTCCGGTAGATCTTCTCTGTCCTATCCAAAAACTCCTCCCCTTCCCTAATAAGATGAAAATCAGAAACTCGTGCCTCCAGCTGGTGAACCTTCTCCTCCAAGAAGCTGACCAGCTTGCACTTGGTGCAGGTGTACCCGAGAATATCTTGTGGCAAGAAAAGGAACATCCCACAAGTGTTACAGGTGACCACGGCAGCTCCCTCACCTTCCATCCTTGAAACTACAGAGAGTAGTACAGGATGTAGTTCTAGAAAGAATAACTGGGCTTTCTTTCTGAAATTCAGCTGTATAAGCTATGTCTGCTCTACCGATTGCCAAGGGTTAAACTTGGAGGATTGAAGTGGAGGATTTCAAGTGTGTGCACTGAAGGCACTTGCTGTTAGGAGCTCCTAATAAGGCTCCTCCCCCCTAGCTGACTCCTCCCCCTGGTTAGTCAGACCGTGTGCTCAGGCAGAGCACACGGCCAGCACAAAAACAAGCAAACAAACAGACCAACAAACACCGTTCCACAAGCCTGTAAACACACCTGGTCTAGGATGTCTTCACAGACCCAGCTCTCCTCTGCTCTCTCCTCTGCTACACCCCCGCTGCACCAAATGATTCAGTAAAGTACCAGTTCCTGTTTTCAGTGGCCTGGAGAAAGGCTGCTTGATGATCTCCAGTGAGTGAGATTCTTGGCATAGGAGGGGCTTAGAAGCAGAAGAGGCTGCAGTGATGGCGTTCCTGGTGAGTGGGGGCATCACACCAGAAAGACTGAATGAGAAAAATTATTTGGCATTCGCAGTGAAAATGGAGGTGTATCTGCATAGAGACGGCTTTTGGAAGATGGTTGCAGATCCCTCAGCATCTCCTCTCAATGCAGCAGATGCCTGAATGGAAGAAAAGGCCCTTAGCAGCATTTTTTTTTGTCTCTGGAGGACAGCCAGTTAAACGATTTCAGGCACTTCGCCATAGTGAAGGCATGTTGGGATGCTTGCAGGCAATCTACATCTGTCCAACGGTGGAGAGTAAGCTGTCCTTGACTTGGAGGCTATATAGAGCACAGTTGATGCCTGGTGAGAGTGTGCATGACCATTTCCAGCACCTTACCTCCCTGTTTGTGGCTTTGCATGGGTTTTGAACTATACCTGCCCGGTGTGTTTGCTGCCAGAGACAAATCAGTTCTGCTGTACCCAGCTAAGTAAAATAAGGATCCCACAGCAGATTGGTATAGCAGTTTTTCCCGAAACACCTTGTCATCAGTGGTTTTTGCAAAACCTTGCAACACTAGAGTTTGAATACCTTTGCACTCCATCATGTTGAATCTGTACAGCAACTGTATTATTTTCTGCTTTTAGCTGAGCAGAAAACTTTTCCCAGAACGTTCTACCTCAGTCCTAAGGTATTGTTGAATTTGGCCCAACTCCTTTATTTTAAACTTTTTGCCCCGTTCCTTGGCAAATTTTACCACCTGTTCCTCTGTCTTGATGACCAAACACAGATCATCAACAAATGCCAGGAGTATCTCTTGATTTTCCCCAGACACTTTTGTATACACATAATGATCTTGTTACCCTGTTTACTGGGGGTCCCGTGAGGGACACCTAAATGCGCTCACAATAAAACAAGTTTGGGGAAATTAGTCAAAGAGCACAAGCTAGCAATGTGAGAGGCAGGGCAACACAGCGGAGTCTTTTACCCAAAGTCTACAGGGTCAGGCCAAGCCAAGGAGCACACCAAAGTTTAACAATAATTGAGATCTTTATTAAATACAGATAAACAGTGTATGCAACACACGCACTCAGATAACTATAGAAAATAAAGGTGGGAGTGGGACAGAGGGATTTTTCAGAGGGGTGGTTGAATTGGGTGATACGACACCTGTCCTGAAGCCTGAATAGATCACTGCGAAGGTCTGAAGTTGTGCAGTCTCAGCCAATATGACTGAGGGGAAGGCTCACCAAGCAGAGCGGTGGCAGGACAGGATGGAACTCAGGAGCGATCCGAGGATGGTCTCGGAATCGGGGTTTTTATAGGGAGAAATGTAACCGCAAGCTATTCCATACTTGAGGAAAACAATGAGTTTCGGGTGTGAGACAAAGCTTTGGAAAGATCAAAATTTAACATGATTGAGTTAGGTCCAAATTGACAATGGAGTAGCCAGTATGCAGATGCACTGTGCTTGACATTTGAGTATCCAGCTTGTCAAGTTGCCTGCTCAGGGCAGGGTGTCCTTTGTAAGCAGCGTGCATACATAATGAGGGTGTTTGCAGAGGGGTCTCCTAAAGGGACAATCTGGCTATTTCTGGTATGCTTGTATTGTGTTGGAATATTGCAGCAATTAGTGGCCGAGCCTAGTTCTGTGCCTGTCCAGGGGCCTCACACACACGTGGAAAGGGGTGGTGGAAAAGAGTCAAATTATTGATATCAAAATGATATCTATGTCACCTTAGGCCCAGCCATGGCAGTAACAGTATAGAGCATAAAGTGACTATATCTTATTCCCCTCAACAAAATGGATATTCTAAAAAGTTAAATCAGACATTACAGGAGATGTCTAGATCTATGTTAATGCAAGCTGGACTACCTAAGTCTTTATGGGCTGAAGCAGTAGTTACAGCAACTTATTTGCACAATAGGATCCCTAGCAGAATAACAGGCAAAACACCTTTTGACTTATGGTTTGGTAGGAAACCAGGTTTAAAGCATATAAAAACCTTTGGTGCTAAAGCATATTGTTACATTCCAAAGGAAAGGAGAGGAAAACTTGGTCCTCGAGCTGAAATTGGAGTCATTGTTGGATAGCCATCTGGAAGAAAAGGATATAGAGTCTTAAACTTAAAACCTTTGAAGTTAAATGTTGCAATGTTGTACATGTAGATGAGAGAAATGTAATGCAAGAGACACTTGACTCGATGATGGCAATTGATCTAGAACATGTAGATACTGTTTCACAGTATCTACATGCTCTAGTATCTACACAGTATCTAATAGTGAAAGGGAAAGAAGTTCAGGAGGCATGGGAGTTCCTTAAAAAGGAGATACTGAAGGCACAGTCTAAAACTGTGCCAATAAGGAGGAAAAATGGAAGGCATCTGAAGAAACCAGAATGGTTCACTAAAGAACTCTCAGTTGAGCTAAGTGTTAAGAGAAACATGTATAGGAAATGGAAGAAGGGGAAAACCACCAAAGAAGAATTTAAGCAAGTAGTCAGGAGATGTAGGGAGGAAGTCAGAAAGGCTAAAGCACAGAACGAACTTAGGCTGGCCAGAGACATTAAAAACAACAAAAAGGGCTTTTTTAAATATGTCTGCAGCAAAAGAAAAAGAAGGAGAGGATAGGGTCGCTGCCCAGAGAAGATGGCGAATTACTCACAGGGGGAAGAGAAGAGGCAGAGCTACTTAACACCTTCTTTGCCTCAGTTTTTTCCCAGAAGGATACAAGCACTCAACCTGGTGGTTGGGGAGCAGGGGAGGAAGCAGAGGAAATGAGGCACATAATAGGTAGAGAGGTGGTACAGGAATACCTGGCCACACTGGATGAATTCAAGTCTCCAGGGCCAGATGAATTGCATCCTAGGATATTAAAAGAGCTGGCAGAGGTCATTTTGGAACCGCTTGCTATAATTTTTGAGAAATCTTGGAGGACAGGAGAAGTTCCAGCAGACTGGAAGAGAGCAAATGTTATCCCCATCTACAAGAAGGGAAAAAAGAGGACCCAAATAATTATCGCCCAGTCAGCCTGACATCAGTACCCGGAAAGATCCTGGAGCAGATCATTAAGCAGTCAGTTTCTAATCATTTAGAAAGCAATGCAGTATTCACGAGAAATCAACATGGATTTCTCAAAAATAAGTCATGCCAGACTAATCTTATCTCTTTTTATGATAGAGTTACTAGCTTGATAGATGAAGGGAATGCTGTGGATGTAGCATATCTCGATTTCAGTAAGGCCTTTGACAAAGTTCCCCATGACATTCTTGCAAAGAAGCTAGTAAAATGTGGGCTGGACAGGGCTACTGTTAGTTGGACTTGTAATTGGTTGACCAACCAAACCCAAAGGGAGATCACAAATGGCTGCTTTTCATCCTGGAGAGAAGTGACTAGCGGGGTGCCACAGGTTTCTGTCCTGGGCCCAGTGCTGTTCAATATTTTTATCAATGACTTGGATGAAGAAATAAAGGGCATGCTCATCAAATTTGCAGATGATACCAAATTGGGAGGGGTTGCTAATATGCCAGAGGACAGGATCAAAATTCAAAATGACCTGGATAGATTGGAGAGCTGGGCCAAGGCGAACAAAATGAAATTCAACAGAGAGAAGTGTAAGGTCCTACACTTAGGTAGAAAAAATGGAATACAGAAATATAGGATGGGGGACACGTGGCTGGATAGCAGTACGTGTGAAAGGGATCTAGGAGTCTTCATAGACCACAAGCTGAACATGAGTCAGCAATGTGATGTGGCGGCCAAGAAAGCCAATGCAATTCTTGGTTGGATCAATAGGAGTATGGTGTCTAGATCGAGAGAGGTACTGGTACCACTCTACTCTGTTTTGGTGAGACCCTATCTTGAATACTGTGTCCAGTTCTGGGCACCCCAATTCAAGAAGGATATTGACAAGCTGGAGCAAGTCCAGAGGAGGGCGACCAAAATGGTGAGAGGCCTGGAAGCCATGCCCTATGAGGATAGACTTAGAGAACTGGGTATGTTTTGTCTGCAAAAGAGAAGATTAAGAGGGGACAAGATAGCCATGTTTAAATATTTAAAGGGATGCCACGTAGAGGAGGGAGAGGGCTTGTTTTCTGCTGCTCCAGAGACCAGGACAAGGAGCAATGGATTCAAGCTGCAGGAAAGGAGATTCCACCTGAACCTCAGGAAGAACTTCCTGACAGTCAGGGCTGTCCGGCAGTGGAATCTGCTGCCTCGGAGTGTAGTGGAGTCTCCTTCCTTGGAGGTTTTTAAGCAGAGGCTGGATGACCATCTGTCGGGAGTGCTTTGAGGGTGTTCCTGCATGGCAGGGGGTTGGACTGGATGGCCCCTGGGGTCTTTTCCAACTCTACATTTCTATGATTCTATGATTCTATGATTCACAAGAATTGGTCAGCTGGTTACCTATACAGGATGCTGGTCAACCAGTAGTTCCATCTTTGGGAGATGTTACTAAAACAGAAGCGGAAATAGGGACCAGACCATGTGAAACAGAAATAGAGGAAAACTATGAAGTAGAAATAGAAGGAACAACTGCTGTAAGATGATCAGATAGAATTAACAAAGGCAAATCTCCAGAAAGATATGGATTTTGTGAGAATTTACAAACAAGAAAGGAACCAACGAGTTGGAAAGAAATTAGTAAATTACCTCCCTTAGAAAAGCAGATGGAAGCTATGGAGGAGAAATATCAATCCTTAAAGCAAAATCAGGTTTGAATCCTTACTAAGCTACCTCCTGATAGAAAGGCTGTTGGAAATAAATGGGTTTACAAAATTAAATACAATCCCGATGGAAGTGTGGATAAATATAAGGCACGTCTGGTTGCAAAAGGTTTTACCCAAAAATATAGATATCTAGATACATTTGCACCAGTTGTTAACTTTACAACACTAAGGACACTTCTAAGCATAGCAAGTTCAAGAAATATGTGCTCAAAAATTTCAACTGGCTCAAAAAACTGCAGCCAAATTGTTAACTGGGGTTAAGCTACAAGGAACTCCATTGTTACAGTGGATCCATTGACTTCCAATATGTTTCCACCACAATTAAAAGTGCTGGTTATCAACTACAAGCCTCCACATAGCTTCAGGCCAGAGGACAACATTCCTCACATGTGCTTGGTCATACCTGGGAATCTTTGAATGAGGCCCTTCCCTGGGTTCTACTACTCTTACAGGCACATCTTATAGGTATTCAGGACAGGGTTTTTTGGATGGCGATTCCCCAAAACTTTCTTCCTAGGAACACTGAACCAGGTACTTCCTTGTTGTGCTTCCATTTCCCCCCCCCAACAGGCTTCTGAAATGGAATCTTTATAAGAAAAGGACTGTTAATAGTATGCTGTGCTGTTTTTATTTCTTGCCTTTTATGGTATATTTAATTTTTTCTTAATCTTATGGATATTTTAATTTTATTTAAAAAGTAAAGTTTGTATATTTTTACCTATGTGTGTATTTATCTGTATGTGTTCAATTTGTGTAAGCTGGCTTCAATCCAGTTTTGTTGAAAATGTGGGAAACCAATCAATCAATCAATCATAAATTTTTGAGAAAGGTACTAGTCTCACCATTTGGAGCACTAGAAGCCATGCTAACAGGTGAGGAAAGTTTGCCCTCCATCTTAGTGAGAACTGTATTGTGCATATGGTGCTTCTGGCTGAAGAGGAACTAGCTAGAGGATGGATGCCCCCCTGGTCCAAGATTCCATGACCTGAAGAACTTAGAAAGGGGGCATGGGCTCATCCCACAAACATTTAAATACAGGTTCACATCTAATAAACAGATCAGTCTAGGTCACAGGGGGAAACTAAGAGACAAGGGCCATTTCTGCACCTTACCTGATCCCGTTGTCCTTCTATCACAATCCCAGCAGCACCTTTGCCAGGAAGGGAGCACAACAGGAATGCTCCCCTCTGCACCTGACTGGATCTCTGAGGAAGAAAGCATGAGTGACACATGCTTGTCTTCCACGGCATAGCCAGGCTCTTTCCCATGCTGTGCTGGGGAAGGAAGCTCTTCCATCCCACTTCCTGCCCTTCTGCATGGCTGGGAAGGATGGGAGCATCACATGATCATGGGTGCTTAATGGATTTAATCACGACAATCACAACAAACCTACTGATAACATTTTAACCCCATCTAGTCACTTTTCCAGTTGATATGGCCTTCTTATGAAACATCATTCTAGACCAAGTTATCTGGGAGCAATAGCCATCCCATGCATAAAGAAAGCATTTATTGAATTGTAGTTCCAGACTCTGCCAACAGCAGCTCTGAGTGACAGGTATCTGAAAACACTATGGCCTAGAGAGGTGGTATATGAGGCACTGGCAATACTGAGGCTCTTCCTTACTTTGTCTTGTCACTGATGCTTCCCCAGAGAAACCTCTTTCTCCTACTACTTTGATGTTTTGGTGTATAGCTCAGCATGGAAAAAACAACCAATGTAGCTGCTCGTGGTTTAGATATCCCAGAGGTTGATCTGTTAATACAGAGTTCACCACCAAAGGATGTAGAGTCCTATATACACCGTTCTGGACGTACAGGCCGAGCTGGACGAACTGGGACGTGTATTTGTTTCTATCAGCGCAAAGAAGATTATCAGCTGAAACAAGTAGAGCAGAAAGCGGGGATTACATTTAAACGTGTAGGTGTTCCAACAGCAACGGACATAATTAAAGCTTCCAGTAAAGATGCAATCAGATCTTTAGATTCTGTTCCTCTGTCTGCTATTGACTACTTCCGACAATCTGCTGAACGACTGATAGAGGAAAAGGGAGCAGTAGAAGCTCTAACTGCAGCTCTGGCTCATATTTCAGGAGCCACGTCCACTGAGTAACGCTCTTTACTCAACTCTGATGCGGGTTATGTGACCATGGTACTTCAGTGCTCAGTAGAAATGCACTCAATTGGCTATGCCTGGCGAGGTCTAAAAGAGCAGCTGGGTGAGGACATTGACAACAAAGTGTTTAGAATGCGTTTTCTCAAGGGGAAGACGGGTGTTTGTTTTCATATTCCTACTGAATATGAACTAAACTGAATATGAACTTAGCTACTGAACTAAGTAAAATACAGCAAACCTGGCAAGACACAAGACGGTGGCAACTCTCTGTGGCAACAGAATTACCTGAGCTTGAAGAATCACTCAGAGGGTGGCCGAGGTGGCGGCAGCTCTGATTTCAGGAACGGAAGACGAGGTGGTGGCTCCAACAAGCGTGACAGATTCAGGAACAGGGGCCAAAAACGAAGCTTTGATAGGGCTTTTTGATCATTTCTTACTGTCAAATATAAATGGACTAGCTTTATTGTTTTATCAGAAGTAAAGTTGATTTACACTTTTTTTAAAAAAACTTGTTTATATTGGATTTGTGTTGTTTAATTTTTTTGTAAAACAAAAAAAAAAGTAAGTTGAAACATAATCGGCTTTGGGGAGTGGGTTTACCTTTAGAGATAGTTTGATATGTTAAGTAATAAGATTATATTTAGTAATAGCAATAGATTAAATGTAAGGGGAAAATATAGAATTAAGAATGAAATTATTATAATAATAATGAGTATAATGAGAATGAGATCTAGAGATAGGTAACAAAAGTATACAAGTAGTAGGATATAGAATAAGCTGAATAAGTTTATGATTGTAATGGTATTAGAGAGAAATAATAATGTAAGCTTGTTTTTGATGAAATTTCTTTGTTTCACTATTATGTGTATCACATGGTGTTTTACTTTTTTGTTTTGCTTTTCTTTTCTGTATAATCAATAAAGAAAATTAAATTAAAAAAAACACACCAATATTTCTTGAAAACCCATCATTAAGACTGCATATTCTAATTGATTTTATTTTCTTGTAGTGCTTTGTATTAGCAAACTTTTTTGGGAGAAGTTACGAAGTCCCTTGGATGACGGGTGCGTTTTAGAGCTGCAGATGCCAATATTTATAAACAACTACTGTATATGTGTCATATATATTTGTGTGTGTGTGTTATATGTATACACATATATACATACATATTACTATATTTTACGTATTTATTTATATTAAAATATTTTATATATATATTATATGTATAACATTTTAAATGTGTGATATTTTATATTTTTCCTGTTCATGTTCTTGTGTTATGACGATGGTTCCGTGCTTGGACAAAGGCAGGAGTATAAAACAAATAAGAAAGATGGTGATGTTGTTCTTTTGCAATAGCTTTACTAGTGCTACAACTAATACTACTAATGAATAACCAAAGGATTTATCAGGACAAAACAAAACTGCACCATGCATAGTACTATATGTGGCCTAGAAAAATAAAGGAAGCAAAAAATATGAAGCACACACCAACAAATAGAATAACATTTAAAAATAAGCACAGGGAAGACTGCAGATAGTACATTTCTCTCTGATTTTCAGAGCAGTCAAAGCGAAGCACATATGTACCTATTACTGTGATAGGATTCTGTGGGGACAAGAGCAGGAGCCAGCACTGACGAGACTGAAGATAGGCTATCAGTGGCCCAAGACAGGCTAAGAAGGCCACTATATCAGCAAAAAAAAGTTGTCTATTAACAGAATAAGTAACTGGATAGTGGATGATTAATTTTCTGGGGAGCAATTTACCCATGATGATAGGGTAACTAGTGGTACAGTGAGACATACTGAAGGCAGTTTTGAAAGAAGTAGCCATAAAAAATAGGAAGGAAAGGAAGGGGAAAAACACTAACTGGTTTTTATTTTTTGCATAAGCTTGTATGGATATAAACCCACTTCTTTGGAGGCACTATTGAGTGGTATAAAAGCTTCAGGCAAAAAGCATATTTATACAGTTGTGGGAGTTGGAAAGAATGTAATAGGATCCAGAAAGATGCAAATCATGATGCCTACTGTAAATTTTCAGTAGGCTGCATAAGGTGATACAGGTCTTTACAGTGGTCAGTTAGTGTTGATGTGTGAAAGTAATAAAACTGTTTACCAAAGTCAATTTCCCAGGGTTCAAAACTCTCTCTGACAAGATTCCCTTTCTTATGAGTACAATGGTGAGGACTCTTATATTAATACATGCAGTGTGCTATGAAGCCATTGTCTTTGTTCATATATCTGCTAATAGGTTAGAATGTTTCTCTTTCTAGCCTTCCACTGTAATTTCTCTGTTGAGGGACCACAATCTGTAAATCACTTACTGTGTGTCCATGGAATCTGAAATGTTCTGCAGTGGGTTTTGGGTATTGCCACTTCTAATGTTAGTTTTTTTGCCCATTAATCTTGGAATGCTTCCTCAGTATACACACCCAAAAACTTCCCATCTATATTTGCTTTCTTGATGACATCTTTATAATTTGGCCACATGGAAAGTTATCATGTGAGAAATATAACAAGAATTTCAACAACTTCTACCCTACCATCAGCCTGAGCCTGGATTAATCCACACAACAAATTCACTTGTTTGACACCACAGTGAAACTACATAATGGACTTCTAAGCACCACACTCTTATCAAAAAACCAATTTGATTTTACACATGCAATCCAATTTCCACCCAGAACACATTATCAAATTGTTTATAGTTAAGTTCTCTGATACATTATCTCTGATGCACAAGACAGAGACTGAAAACTCTTGCATATACAACTGTCATATTGTAAGTGCATGAGGATGTGATTCATAACTTAAATCCCAGAAGCCAGGTAGAATGCGTCTGCGTAAAAATTAAGGGGGAGAGAAACAACAGTGCTCTCATTGTACAGGCCTCCAAGCCAGAATGAGGACTTAGATGATGCCTTCCTGGAACAGATGGCAAAATATTAAGAAAGGAGAGTGTTACTGCCATCCAGGCCTACCCGGAGATAGCATTCAATATCACTTTGATATCAAACCATTTGGCTTTTCTCTGCCACCCCACTCCATGTGTTTGCGAGGCCTCCGGACAAGCACATAAACAGGCACGGCCTATAATTGCTGGACATTCCATTCACCACCCAGGCAGGCCAGACAACACCAGTTCGTCGCTTCAGGGACCTCTCCAGCAAACACCTCATTGCATATGCGCGATACTAACAAAGGCTCCCTGCCCTGAGCAGGCAACCTGACAAAGCTGTATTAAGCGCTCCACATTTGCATACTGGCTACACTATTGTTAATTCGGCTCTAAGTAAATCATACTAAAACCTGACCTTTCCAAGGCTTTGTCCCGCTCCTAAATCACATTGTTCTCACTGAGTAAGGTATGGCCTGCAGTCACAATTCACCCTATAAAAACCCCTGATTCCAAGACCCTTCTCAGATTGCTCCTGAGTTCCATCCAGCCTTGCTGCCGCTTTGTCTGATGAGCTGTCCCCTCAGTCCCATGTGCTGAGACTCCATACCAATGAACTCAATCTGCAGACCTCTTCTGGTCTACGAGACAGAGGTGTCGTATCACCCACTTCCCTCTGAAAATCCCTATCCCAAGTCAATCTCTGATTCCTTAGTTATCTGTGTGACTGTGGTGTCCTTAATATTTGTCTGTACTCAATAAAACACCATTTTTATTACTTTAAACTGTCTGACTGCTTGACTGGTCTGACTCTGTAGATACTGGGTTGCAAGATCCTGCTAAGTTACCCTGCCTCTTGCTAGCTTTTGTGAGTGCTTCAGCTAATTTCCCTCAAAGTTGTGTTGTTGTTTTGTTATTTAGGTGTCCCTGCTGTGGCCCCCAGAGATCAGGGTAAAAAGAGATATAGTATTAAGAGAAATTTCAACTATCCTGATATTTTTTGGAAGTCAAACTCTGCCAAGAGTATCAGGTCCAACACATTTCTCACTTGCCTTGCAGACAATTTCATAGCCCAGTGGGTGGAAGAGGGAACAATGGAAAAAGCCAGTTTAGATCTAACTCTTACCAACCATGGTGATCTGATTAATCAGGTGGAGGTGGCAGGTTCCTTAGGGGGAAGTTCTCATGTTCTTCTGGAGTTTATTATCCAGCAGAAAGGAGAAGCCAAGCATAGTCAGACATGCAATCTAGATTTTAAGAAAGCTGATTTTGGTAAACTTAGGGAAATACTGGGAGTGTTCCTATGGCAAGGAATAACAAAAAAGGAGGCAGTTCATGATGAATGTGAATTTCTTAAAAGTGAGATACTGAAGGCACAATTTCTAATAACTCCAATGAGGAGAAAAAACGGGAGTTGTCTAAAGAATCTGGGATGGATGTCTAAAGAACTTTCAGTGGAGCTTGGATTTAAAAGGCATCTATACAAGAAGTGGAAAAAGGGAGAAATCACCCAAGAGGAATTCAAACAAATAGCCAGCAAGTGTAGGGAGAAAGTCAGAAAACCTAAAGAGCAGAATGAGCTCAGGCTTGCTAGACAGGTTCAAATCAATAAAAAAGGTCTTTTTGTTTTGTTTTGTTATGTCCCATAGCAAAAGGGAGACAAGGAAATGGTAGGGCCTCTGTGTGGAGAGGATGGTGAAATGCTAGCAAGGAACATAGAAAAGGCAGAACTACTGAACACCTTCTTTGTGTCAGTCTTCTCCCAAAAAGAAAACAAGGCTCAACCTGGAGAAAATGTAGCTGATGATGTGGTAAAGGAAATACAGCACAAGCATAGGTAAACAGGTAGTACAGGAATACCTGTCTACTCTCAATGAATTTAAATCTCCAGGCTCAGTTGAACTATTTCAAAGGGTATTATAATCATAATTGTATCTGTTCTCATGGCATCCTAACACCATCAGTCTTAGCATTTGGTTTCCCTCCTGTTCCGGTTCTTGTCTAACATGAAACAACAAGATTGCTTTTTTTTACAATGGAGCAGCAACTAGCTGTACTTAAGCCCAGATACATAGTAGCCCCTTTTTTCAATGGTAACATCCATGGAAGCAGTTAGTAAAGGATACTTATTTAACACATCAGTATTTTCCATGACAGGGAAGCTTAGCAAACTGACAACAACACAGGCATTTCTCAAACCGCAATGTTACTGTGGTGAGTTAGTCCTCTCCTGGGGTCTACAATTTGATATCAAATATTAATTGTATATCTCCACGTGCTTGAGAGGGTCCCCCGGACAAGCACACAGGCAGGCACAGCCGAATGGTTGCAATCAGGAAAAACCCAGTCTGGCCAGTAAATGATCTGTCACGTAGCCCCAGGAGCCCTCCAGACATGCACACATTAAAACAGACAAAGGGTTCTCTGACCCGAGAAACCAGCTTGACAGGATTAGCGATCCTGACAAACAGCCTGTCAAGTGAGAGCAATTTGCATACTGCTGCGGCTTTTGACAAATCCCAGCAAATCTAATCACGCCAATAACTGACATTTTAGAGCTTTGCTCTCCCAATTATGCAGAGGACTTGGACGTTTTAGAGCTTTGTTTTAGCTCCTCAATCTATTGTTCTCCCCAGGAAATGATTAGCCCCCCGGATACATTTTCCCCTATAAAAAGACCCAATTTTTGAGCAGTTCCTCGGATCACTCTGGTTTATTCTCGGCTCCACATCACACCATCCAGCAATCCCCACAACCCTCCGCGTGCTGAACTTCTTCTCTCACTCCACTGCTGTCTCTGACTTCAGTCTTCAGGACCAGGTGCAGTATACTCCAAAAATACCTCTCTAAAATTCCCTATCAATTTTCCTCTCTTTTATTTCTAATTAGCTCTTGGGTGAGTGAGTGTGCAAGTGTGAACGTGTGCAAGGACTTATTTTTAAATAAAAATAATTAAATTAGCAATTTGGTGTGGTTTTTGGCGTGGCCTGACCCCGTAAACATTGGCCTGAAAAGATCTTGCTAGGTTACCCTGCCTCTCGTGGTGCTACAGCTTGTGCTCTGGCTAATTCCTATTCCCCATTATTTGGAGCATATTGAGTTGTCCCCCACAGGACCTCAGAAATCAGGGTAACAGCAAAACCCACCCCAGGAAGTGAAGAGACAAACTGACAAAGCAAAATTAATACTTAGGCAGGATTAATACCCAAGTACTGCATCCAAAAACAAAAGTTCATGTGACTATAAAAACCAGTTAGTCTTAAAGGTGCTGCTACAATTCCTTCTCCCCTCCCTCTTACTTCATCTTTTTTATACAGAAGACAATGTGGGCAGCTGATTTTGCACCCACTCATTTCACTGATCACAAATTTTGTTTCATTATGAGAGAAGTTCTGGATTTATCACATAATAGCAAAATATTCTATGCAGTTTAGCAGGAAAAGAATGCAGAATGTTTTGATACATTTTCAAAAAGCTCTAGTCTCTGTTCAATTGCTATCCAGCAGGACTTTCCAATGCTACATTTTGTACCTGATATAATAAAACACAATTAAAATTTCTGGACAATGTCAGTTCAAAGATTTTGTTTTGTACAGTTTTCATTTGAGTAAGTAAACACTCATCCAATTATCTAAGGGAAAGGTAACCCAAAATAGCCAAGAAAAAGATAGAAAATTTTGGGGTGGGGAAAGAATGAGACATGTTTCATTAAACCTGAAAGCATAATGATTCACCTACACTGTGTTTAATTATATGAAATTTGGGAGCTGCTCATTTTAGTTGGCTGACATTGTCCTTGAGTTGCACAGTAGCCTTTTTACAGGCACTACAGACAACTGCACAATGAAAAATGGACTGGATTGTTCATACTTCAGTATTGTTCCTATTCACCCTTATGCTTATTTTGGTTTGGAAAATGGGCTGATTTAACAATAACAATATCCAAAATCTTCGACCAGATCCCAGGCCTTTACCACTTCTTGGAAGTCTCCATATAATGGATCAGAAGAGGCCTCACAGAACAATGCTAAAGGTAAAATTTTCTGTTGCTTCATGGCAGGGCAAAGTTTCATCAAATTGTATTGATCTTCTGGGCCACATGACAGCAAGCGTAACCTAAGTGAAGTGCAGATAACGCTGTGGAAAAGTCTGTGTTCCATATTATCTTCTTTATATTTGATTAAGTTATCTCCAGTTGTTTTTTCTGTGCAGAAGGACAGTCGATTAAGAGAGAAAGAGACTAGGTGGCTAAAAAAGAAGAACAATAATAGACAATAATAGACGACTAGACCATAATGGTGGTAAATTTAAATTTTCCAAGTCTCAACAGATATTGAGAACAATGGATCAACTTTCCATCCCATAGCTTTGGGATACTCAGGAATTTTTTTCCCAGCAATGATGGGAAATTGCACAGCTTGCCAGTAAACCAGACAGTTTTCCAGAAAGTTTGCAGCTTCTCATGAGAACCGCACAGCTTTCCCTGAAAACTGCATAGCTTTTGGCATGGAAAGGAATTTGCATATCACTCAAAGCAGAAAAGACTTCAGTTAGCAAAGCTTCTTTTCCTGCTGGGTAAGAATTGGGTTGTACAACATTCAAACCATCAAAGTCTGCAGCTTCAGCCAGCCCGAACTTCTTTTCCTCCTGTGTAACATTTGAGTTGTGCAACATTCAACCAGCAAAAGGCTGCAGCATCAGTCAGTCCAAGTTTCTTTTTCTGCTGTGTAATATGGCTTATCTTTACTTCCTCTGGAAATTCCACCTCATCTTGTGACTAAGTATAAACTTTTTAAAGTCACTCTGATTGTCTAAGCTTCTATGTCTTTCTCTTGTTTGCCATCACTTTTCCTAGCAATCAAAACTGCCACAATGTCAAACCCTTTACTAGATTGTTTGTATAGGTATATGCATGCAATTTAATTTTGCATTTTGAATACTTTTTCCAAGTTATTGTTGTGTGCCTTCAAGTCATTTCCAACTTATGACAACCCTAAGGTGAATCCATCATGGGGTTTTCTTGGCAAGATTTGTCCTGAGGGGGTTTGCTTTTACCTTTCTTTGAGGCTGAGAGAATGTAATTTGCCCAAGGTCACCCAGTGGGTTTTCATAGCCAAACAAGATTCAAACCCTGGTCTCCCAGTTCAACACTCAAACCACTACACCATGTTAACTAAGTACACAAAGTTAAAGGAACTTTCACCCTGCTGCTTTTCTTCTTGCGTAAGTTTCTCAAAAGACTGGGAACTCTAAATTTGACCCCAGTCAAGAAATAGGCAAATTTCTGTTCCATCCCTAATGGATCATATGGTAGTGGAGAATCTTGGAATTTCAGGAACATAAAAGTGGTGGACACAAGGAGCCAATTCACAAATCAGCTGTGCTCCACTCTGGGGCCATTTCCAACTAGCCTGTTATAGCACTATGATTCCACTTTCAATATGCTATGGAATCCTGGGGTTTGCAGTTTCGGGAGGGGTCCGCCAGCCCCTCCCGAAACTGCAAACCCCAGGATTCCATAGCATGTTGAAAATGGAACCATAGTGCTGTAACAGGCTAGTGCAGAAATGGCCTGAGAGAAGTAAGTCCCACTCTCACCACCTTTCTAAATGAATGCACACATCTAATATTTACCAGTGCTACTGCTTTCCCAACATACACTTAAGATGGACCTATTAAGAAGCAGGAAGATTCAAAATGATAAATCTATATGATGGCATCTAGGTTTGGGACCAGAAGAGGTTAACCTACATATGAATTTACACCAGTCAATAACGTTATTGATACTACATTTACACTGCTTTCTGATAATTTTTTGTAGTTTTCTGGAAAGGTTTTGCAATGATCCTCATTAATTTGAATCCCTAATCTGCCTAAAAGACATAAAGCTGCATTCATTCTTGAGAAAAGAAACAGACAGAAAACCCAAAGCAGCTCCCCACCATCAATAAAGTGACCAGCCTAGGTGACAAGAAGTTCACCACAATTATGCCAATAAAGGCTTATCTTTAATAATCTAATTTAAGAACACTGGTGTTAAATATTATCTGTATTCATTTTAAATGAGACCATAATCTTTTATTAAAATTTTATTAAAGTTCTTTATTAAAGATATCAAGGTATATTAAATTTAATTATAATTATAATTAAATCAAAATTCACTCAAGTCATTAGAGAGACCTGTTTATAAATCCCTATCCCAAACATGTTTCAGTCCCAGCTCAGAAAATTAATTCCCAGTCAACTTGACATTGATACCAGGAAAGATCATTAAACAGCCTGTAAGCACTCAGAAAAGAATGCTGTGATCACTGAAAGTCAACATGGGTTTCTCAAAAACAAGTCATGCCGGTCTAATTTTATATCTTTTTTTCCTTATCTGTCAGGAGTTCTTTGAATGTGTGGTGGGGGTTGGACTGGATGGTGCTTGTGATTTCTTCCAACTCTATGATTCTTCTAAGTGGTTCTTTTTTTTTTTTTTGAAGGAATCTGTCATCATTTCAGCTTTTTTATATAGTTCCTCAGTATATTCAACATCAACTCCCCCCCCCCGATCATATAACGTGTTCACCTCTTGGGGAATATCATGCCTTTCCTTGAATTGAATTTCCCTTAAGTTTCTCAAATCCTGCAGAAGAGGATCTTGTTCTACAATTTTGTAGTCTTCTTCTGTTTCTTTTTGTTGATTATTATAATAGTTCTCTTTGTACCTATGCACAAGTCACTGAAGAATTGTGTTCAGAATTCTGGGCCTGTTTCTGGCTCCTTTTACTTTGCTTCTCATCTGTCCTTACGTTGCTGAAGAGTTTCATCTGCCATACAGTGAGATTTTGCTTTCTTTTTGGCAACAGATAGTGATGTTTTCCGTTCTCCTTGACAATATCCTTGGTTCTTACCTAGAGGTCTTCTGGTTCCTTGTCAATTAGACTTAGCAGTGAAAATCTGTTTTAAAATTCTATAGGGATGGTCTTCAGCTGGCCTTAGTTATACTTCTTTTGCTTAACTCTAATTATTGGCATTAGCAGCTTGCCACAATCTGCTACTGGTCTAGCTCTTGCAGATTGAATGGGGTGTCTTTATTTTCTGCTTCTAATTATGTAATCTGATTTCTATATTGGCCATCAAGTGACATCCATGTGTACAGTCTTTGGTTGCCTGAGGAATGTGTCTCATAAAATTCATTTAGTCACTATCTTGCTTCATTTCTCGATCCTAGGCCAAACTCTCATACAGTGTTAAGTTCTGCTCTGTTTCTGTTACTGTGGTTATGATATGTCTGGTAAGAGCACTAGATATCTCTTGATTTCAAATAATTTGGCCTTTACCTGACCTTTCTCTCCCACCCTGCTCCACGTGTTTGCAAGCACGTATTAGGTGCAGCCGTTAATGGTTGTACATTCCAAAGCTCATTTAGGCAGGCAATTGAAGCCTCTCCGATGCTTCAGGGAACACCTTCTTGCAATCCAGCCTTGCGCAGCTGGTGTCTACACAAAGACGATCTGCCAAGAGGCCGAACCAGTCCTTTCTGTTGAGCCATTTGCATACTGGCCATACTATTGTCATCCAGCGCTAAGCTCATCATGTAAAACTTGACCTTTTCCAACTCCTTTGTCCAGCTCCAAATTTCCTTTGTTCTCACCAAGCATGGCATGGCCTGTAGGTACAATCCACCCTATAAAACCCCCTGATTCCAAGCACTCCTCAGATCACCCTGGATTTTCATCTAGCCTTGCTGCTGCTCTGTCCAGTGAAGTTTTCCCCTCAGTTCTCAATAACTGAGTCTGCCTCGCTCCTCGGACTACTTTGGACTTCCATCCCACCTTGATGCCGGTTTGTCTGAAGAAGTTCCCCTCAGCGAACCACACTGAGCTCTCCCTCCTGCAATCCCCGCTTCTCTCCAGGACTACAAGACCAGGTGATGTATTACCCACTCCCTTGAAACTCCCCATTTCTGTTTCTCAGTTAGCTAGTGTATGTGTTGTCTTATTTGTTGTTTGTCTCTTAATAAAACCATTATTTTTACTTTTAAAACGTGTCTAACCGCTCTCTGACCTGACGCTCTATACCTAGGGTTAAAAGATCCTAACTAAAGTTACCCTGCCTCTCATTAGCTTAAGAGAGTGCTCGAGTCTAATTTCTCCATCTTGTGTTTTTAATTGGTACTTTGGGCACCCCTCCCAGGATCCCCAACATACAGGGTAACATTTCCTTGTGTTACCCTGATTTCTGGGGTCCCTTGGGGGACACCTCAATGTGCTCCATGTGATGGGGAATGGGAACTAGCCAGAGCATAAGCACTGGCAATGCGAGATGCAGGGTAACCTAGCTGGGTCTTTTTACCCAGTTTTTATGGGGTCAGGCCAAGCCAAAAACCAAACAAAATGTCCAATAAATGATTTTATTGACTGAAAGTCTCACACATCAATGCAATCACTCACACACTCACTCAAGACCTATTAAGAAGCAAAAGAGAGGGAACTGGATAGGGGAATATTGAATAATACTGCACATTTTCCTGAAGTCCTTGATCCAGGGAAAACAGCGGAGAAGTGGGGCTCAGCAGGGAAAGGGCTGAGGGGATTACTCAATGGATGGAGAAACGGTCTGCTGGGATGACTGGGAGTGAACCAAAGAAACACTAAAAAACAGGGACTATTTGTAGGGGGAAAAGTACCTGGAGGGCTAATCCTTTCCCAGGGAGAACAATGGGTGTTGCAATGAGAAAGAAGCTCCACAATGGTAACTTCCTTTGAGTGATGAGATTACAAGGTGTTGCCAAAGTCTCAGGATCTTTGGCTGCATTTGGTTGTGGTGTGCCTTCATGTAAATGAAAGGGTTTTATTGCAATTGATGCTCAAGTTGGGGCAAACACGCTAATCCTCTCACCTCAGCTTCTCAGGGGCTGAGGACCCTTTGTTTATTGAGGGTTTGCGCAGCTTGACGTCTTCTGGGGCTACGTGACTGGGGATTTTACTGGCCTGACCTCGTTTTCGATCGTTCGACCATGGCTGGCCTACATGCTCATCTGGGCAATCTCTCAGGCACACGGAATCATATTTAATATCAAAATTGTAGACCCCGGGATAGGGTTTTTTCCAGTGGAGTAGCAGTAGTTTTATATTCCAATTTTCTATAATTACAAACTTCTCCTGTTTTAGAATGTGATGAGTTTTCTCCTGAATGTCCATGTCCCAGAATGAGTGCCCAAATAACCAAAACACAAACACAATTCTGGGGACAATTAGCTGGAGCACTCACTAAAGCTAGCGAGAGGAAGGGTAACTTAGCAGGGATCTTGCAACCCAGCGTTTACGGGGTCAGGTCAGTCAAGCAGTCAGACAGTTTTAAAATAGCAAAAATGATGTTTTATTAAAAGAAAAACAAACAGTAAAGACACCACAATCACACAGCTAATGCAGGAATTAGAAATATGGATTTTTGGGGGAAATGGATGATACGATACCTTTCTCGTAGTCCTGAAGAAGCTTGAAGATGGTAGGGAAGAAAGCTCAGCACGACTCACTGAGGGGAGCTTGCCAGACAAAATGGCAGCAAGGCGGTCTGGAACTCAGGAGCGATCCAAACAGGGCAAGCGATCCGAGGTGGTCTCGGAATCGGGGGGGTTATATAGGGTGAATTGTGACTGCAGGCCATGCCTTACTCGGTGAGAACAATGCGAATTTGGAGGGGGACAAAGCTTTGGAAAAGGTCAAGTTTAACATGATCGGCTTAGCGCTGAATCAACAATAGTGTAGCCAGTATGCAAATGCAAGGTGCTTAGCTTGGCTTTGTAAGACTATTGGCTTGGGGCCGGGCACCTTTATTAGTATCGCACGTAAGCAAGAGGGTGTTTGCAGGAGAGGTCCCTGAAGCAATGGATTGGCTCTGTTCTGCCTGCCTAGGTGGAAAATGGAATGTCCAACAATTACCGGCCACGCCTGTTTACGTGGTTGTCCGAAGGCCTCGCAAACACGTGAAGCGGGGTGGCAGAGGAAGGCCAAATTGTTTTGATATCAAAAACGATATCTAGTGCTATCACCGGGTAGGCCTGGGCCAAAGTAACAGAAGTATAAACTTGGACCACAGTTATATTGATAGGTTTTCCTTGGGCACTTCTTGATACTATTCTGTCTATTCTGTGAGAATTTACATTGTACCCTGTCTGCTTTTGCTGCCTCTTGTCTCACTGTTAATGCTATCCCATTTCCTCTTTGTCATTTCTAGAATGAAACACTGTATAATTATCTAACTTGAAAAATGATCCAATCCAGTTCACTTTGGCTTGCTCACACCAAGTATGACTATGTGTCTATGGTGATTTCCACACTACACTATTATAGTCCTATTGTTCCACTTCGAACATCCTGTGGAATTCTGGGCTTTGTAGTTTACTGAGGCCAAAGAACTCTCTGGTTGACAGTTCTAAAGGCCCCTCCCTGAATTTCAAACTCCAGGATTCCATAGGATGTTGAAAGTGGAAGTGTAGCAGTATAACAGTGTAGTGCAGAAATGGCCTATGTGTTTTATTTCTTGTTTCACAATTTCTAGTTTACCTTGTTCATGTTTCTCACACTTCATGATCGACTACCCACATTGTACAGCTTCTGACTTTTCTATCACCTTCGAGCAGACCACCAACTGAGCATCCTTTCAGCTTGAGTTCAGTTTGTTACCCTGTTTTCGGGGGGTCCCGGGAGGGACACCTAAATGCGCTCTCAATTATTAAAAGATGGAGAAATTAGCCATCTTAAAAGATGGGGAAATTAGCCATTGCACACGTTAGCAATGCGAGAGGCAGGGCAACGGAGCGAGATCTTTCACCCAATGTCTACAGGGTCAGGCCAAGTCAAGGAGCAAACAGAATTGAAATAATAATGTGATCTTTATTAAAATACAATCAAACAGTGTATGCAACACACTCACGCAGAGAACTAAAGAAATGAAGGTTGGAGTGGAATAGAGAAGGATTTTTAGAGGAGGTTGTTGGTTTGGGTGATACTACACCCGTCCTGAAGCCCGGGTAGTCTGAAGATTGAGTTTGGAGATATGAAGTCTCAGTACGTGGGACTGAGGGGAAGGCTTGCCAAGCAAAGCGGCAGCAAGGCTGGATGGAAGTCGGGAGCAATCCAAGGAAGCTCTCAAAGTCAGGGGATTATATAGGGGAAAATGTAGCCACAGGCTAGTCCGTACTTGGGGAAAACAATGAGTTTCAGGCTGGAGACAAAGCCTCCAAAAGGTCAGAATTTAGCATGATTGAGTTAGTTCCAAATTGACAAAGGAGTAGACAGTATGCAAACGCAGAGTGCTTGACAGATGAGGATTCTCCTAATCAAGCTGCCTGCTCGGGACAGGAGTTCTTTGTAAATAGCATGCATACATAATAGAGTACATGCCTTTGAGGTCTCCTGAAGCGGCGGGACAGACATTTCTGGTCAGCCTGTATTGTGTTGGAATATTACAGAGATTAGCGGCCATGCCTGTCTGCGAGCTTGTACGGGGGACCTCGCAGACACGTGGTGAAGGATGGTAGAAGAAAGCCAAACTATTGATATCAAAGTGATATCTAATATCCCATAAATCTGGGCTAGCAACTGCAGTAAGAAGTTGCATTTTTAGATACAGCACTATTTGTACTTGTACTCACTTACACCATTACCTTTCATGTCTTTCAATTTTCTCATCATATAGCTTTCAAGTTAAAAGGCTTCAGGGTGATATGCCATTGTATTCTTCTGCACAGTACTAGTTCCTTTCGAATGTGCTGTGATACCACTATTTTTGTCTATGAGAGATCCTTTTCTGGTGTCACACAACTGCCTAGCAGCTATTTGGCATGTTTAATCTGGCTCCTCAGCAAAAGGAGCTAATATAGGAGATCCTGCCAGCAGTAGTACTACTATCAGCTTAGCCTCTTGCCTCACAGGAGCACACTATCCCATCATCATTGAAAGTGCAGAGGAGGGACAGCTATGTTACAGCAAATGTAAGGGGAATGGATTGCACTGTACACAAGTGAAGTATAAAATAGCATTTTCCTCATCATCTCATTGTAAAGGAGAAAGGAGATGGAGCAATGGATGCAAACTTTAAGAAAAAAGATTCCATCTAAACATTAGTAAGAACTTCCTGACAGTAAGAGCTGTTCAACAGTGGAATATGCTGCCTGGGAGTATGGTGGAGTCTCCTTTTTTGAAGATTTTTAAACAGAAGCTGGATGTCCATCTGTCAGGAATGCTATGATAGTGTGTTTCTGCATGGTGGATGATTGGCCTCAGCGGCTATTGTGGTCTCTTCCAACTCTATGGCCATTTCTGCACTACACTCTTATAGTGCTTTTATTCCACTTTCAACACCCTACAGAATCTTGGGGTTTGCAGTTTAGGGAGGGGCCTTTAGAATTCCCAGCCTCTAGAATTCTTTGGCCTCAGTAAACTACAAACCCCAGAATTCCACAGGATGTTGAAAGTGGAATAATAGCACTATTACCCTTTTCGTGCCTTACCCTTTCACGGAGCTGGGGTGCTGGCCTAGCGCAGAAGCCTGGGGAGGAAGGCTCTCATGTCCTTGCTGCTTTGGCTCCGCAGCTGCTTCCTGATCACGCGAGCACCCCACCTCTTCCTTTTGCAGTGCAGCCTGGGACCTTTCCCAGCCTGCACTGCACAGGAGGTGCGACCAGCCCGGCTCCCAAGACTCCACATGCCAGGTAGGTGCGTGCCGGGCCCAAGCAATGCGTGACCATGCAGCATTTTTGGCTTGAAGCTGAAAATGAAAAAATGCTTGTGTGGTCCGTGCTAGGCCCTTGAACGCTGCACAAATGTGAGTGCATCATGTGGACTGCTCCTCACATTTACACAACGCTCAAGAGGCTCTTTCGCTTCAGAAATGCCATGCAAAAAGGGCCTAAAACAGTGTACGGAGGAAATGTCCTATGACTCGATGATCTCCAATCTGATGCTAGCTAGCATTCAGATAATGCTTTCATGAGAAGTTCCTGATTGTAAAGCTTAATCTGCAATTCTGGGAATGTCTGACACTTAACCAGAGACAGCTTCTACTCTTGCTTTTAATAGATTGAGTTAGTTAGTTCCCAGTGGAGAAATATTATGTTACCAGCCACTTCATATGAAGTCTTCTCCTGTCATTTGGGTGATGCCTCCTCTCATAGCTGCAGTGTTCACCTTGCTGGTCATTTTTTCAAGAATTGCTAATTTCTACACAAACTAAGCCTAAAAAAATGGGAATTTTTTTTAACAGAAAGGACTGAATCATGTGCTGCTATTTCAGAACTTGCTTTTTTATTGATACCTGTTAGCTTAGAAGTGATTTTGCTTTTCAGTTAGGCAAATGAAATCAGGAACTTACTAATCAGCTGCAATCTTACATAATATGTATGTAACATAACCCCACCATCCATTTGCTGTTAAGATAGCAAAAGCAAGCCAAATGATTGCCTTTTCTGCTGACTACAGCAAAAGGATTCATTATTACAAATCAATATTGTTCTCTAAAGTTCTTTAAATTAGTCCTTCCTAAGACATTGGCTAGGAGTGCCGCATCTTGAAGCTGAGAAAAGGACTGACCTTCTGGATGATGGTGATGCTGATGATGACAGCAGTTACTATTGCCAGGCTTATTAGCTTTATTGTTGTGGCTGTGATCTTTAGCTTTATAGATTTTTTTGTAGCTTTAGCTATACAAATATAATTATATTTACATGACATTAAACAAAGTGCTGTACAAACATTAAAAAGATAGTCTGATCTCAAAAAAATTAAAACAAAGGCATTATCAGCATAACTATTCAGGGGTACCTTCTTTTCAGTTTAAATTCCTCAATTTGAAACCAACAATATAATTCAAGAAACACTAAGATACCAAAACTTCACACCACCATGAAATAATAAACAGGGTACAAAATGGCAGTCACCAAAAAGAGACCATGCTTTGGAAATGTAAAAGATAATTGATATCCATGCTTTCTTTGTTCACTATAAAGAGACTTATCTGATGACCAGAAAGACATATCTCATTTTTTAAATATATTGAATTCCAGTTGTCAAAACAGTGTAACTTTTGCTAAAGAGAGTCCACCCCATAAGATCAAATAGGAAATATACAAAACAAAATTTCCAGCATAGAGCATTAAAGTGATTTGGATAAATCAAGATAGGAACAAAGATCCAGGCAAAAAAAATTTCTTTACCACTATTCTCTTTGACAGCCAAATGTTAAGACTGAGAGAACCAATGCAGGAAAAGGGTGGTATTAGTACCAGATAGAACTGAAGAAGATCCATCAAAAAAGCAGGAGAGATCCAGAAGAGGGGATATGTTACAGGAAGAATCAGTAACAAACTTAAGTTTCTCAGAGTATAAAAGCTGTGAGGATTCTGATTGGTCAATCCTTTCATGATGTTAGTCCCTCCTTGGCACTGAGTTCCTGTGTTTTCATTATGTGTCATCAAGTTGGCTTTGAGTTATAGCAACCCTAGGAAAGAGACACCTTCCTCATCCTGTTATTAACAGCTCTGCTCAGGTGTTAACAATTCAGGATTGCAGCTACATTTATTGAGCCAATTCATCCGTAATGTGGGCCCTTTTCGCACGTTACCCGTTTGCGCATCTCACACGAAAGACCTCAGCAGGAACGCTGCCGCTTCCCTGCTGCTTGAGTTCTGGAGTACTTCCTGGTTGCTCGAGCATCGCGTGAGCGCCCCGCCCCTTCCTACCGCAGTGCAACCTGGGAATTGTAGGCTAGCGCTGCAGCAGGAAGCGCGACCGACCCAGCTCCCGAAGCACCGCACAGCAGGTAAGTGTGTGCAGGCCCCGGGAACACTGCGTGACTGCGCACCATTTTTGGCTTAAAGCCAAAAATAAAAAGGTGCGTGTCCACTCTGCGTCCAGCTCTTGAACGTCGCGTAAATGGGAGTGCGTTGTACGGACTGCCGCTCCCATTTACGCAAAGCTCAAGGGGCCCTCTTGCAAAAGAAACTGCATGAAAAAAGGGCTGTGGTCTTCTTCTCCTTTGCCCTTTTATTTTTCCAGCTCAGCACTGAGCCAAACATATTATAGGTAGACATAGCTGTTGCAAAATCAGGAGATTAAAAACTCCCACTGAGAAAAATAACAAAACACCTCACCTGCTTCTCGCTCCATGTCTGCTTTCATGGAATGAGTAAAATAACACTGCTGAAGTCAAACTGAGAAATTAACTACGTTTATTGTAAAATATACATCATACTAACTAAGTGACAGAAGGAAAGAACAGTCTAGCTAACATCTTGGCAAGACAAAAGCCAAGGAATCAGGAACAGAAAAACCGAGTCAGGGTCAAAGTCAAAAGTCAAAGAGAAAGACTCTTTCACAAGGCTTGCTGTTATATGGTTAGCTGTGAACAACATGGAACTGCGACAGCAAGCATGAATAACAATTCAAAGCCATAACAAGTCATGTAGCAAAGCACATATGATAGCACAGCTGTGTGAGTTCCGGACAAGCTGATAACAGATTATACATTGCTGAAGAAAACATTCCCAAGGGAACTGGCCAGCCACAACAATATTTGGAAACAGTTTACTTTCTCTCTCACACACACACAGAGTTGTGGTGCATTTGTGAAGCAAGGAGTCCATTATACACTCATATAATGCAACAATAGCAAACTTCATTTTACAAATCATCACAACTGAGACAGTGAGGTAAGAATGAGGAAGTCAGCTGGAGAGGAACTGATAGAGAGATAGGAAAATCACTTTCTCATAAGAAAATCACTTTCTCATGAAGAGAGTTGTGTAAAGATCACACATACACTGGTTCCTTCCACCTGCTCACATGTTCTACAATTTTCATGCCCATGCATTCTGCTCATTATAGTGATGATCTTTTCATTAATGCCACCCTAACTATAAAGCTAACTTTGAACCATTCTCTTGACATTTCTCTACAGGTATTCTTTTATCGCATGGTGAGAACTGGAAAGTGATGCAGAAGTTCACTTTATCTACACTGAGGGACTATGGAATGGGAAAGAGGCTGATAGAAGACAGAATTGTTGAAGAGTGCAGTATCCTGACAAAGAAACTGAAATCTTATTAAAGTTGGTTAGTGTTTTTTTCTGGTACTTTAGAGCAGTGTTATTCAAAGTGGTGTTTCCTGGAGAATTTCCAAGAAAGAAAGAAATTGTAGCCAATGGGCAAAATACCAGTCCTTGGCATATTTGGGGGAAAAATGTTAGTCCCCTACTTTGGCTAGTTTAATGAAGTTTAAAGGTGCTGAGAACATACCTTAAGCCCTGAAATCATTCCCAGGGTCTCCATGGAAAAGGAAAGAGCTTATGTTGACATCCTGTTTACATACAATCAAATGTTCCTGAGACACTTGAAAGCCTTTTTAGCATTTCTGAACTTCCGTTTCCGATGGCGTCGTGCTTGGACGCTTAGCGGAGGAGCTCTGACTAAGCCCTGTCACAAATGGTGTAGCCAGGGGAGTTTGTGAATTTTTCAAGCCTACCCGACTGGTCCAGATACCTCTTCAGAAGAAGAAGTCCAGAGGGGGCTCGGAGGGGACCCCACAGCAAGCCCAGCCCTCTGCCATTTGGCAAAGGTGCAAAGAGGCAAAAGCAGGGTTGCAGAGCTGCCACAGCCATTTGGTGACCACTGCTTTAAACGCAGCACCAGCGACGTCAGGAAAATATTTTAAAGAAAATAATATACAGTACTCGAAATCTGAGACAACCTACTTGCTGGTCTTGAAGACAATACTCCACTGTCAGTACTCTGTGAACAAGAACGGAGAAGAGAAAAGAAGAGAGAACAAGCCAGATTACTCAGAAGGAGTACATATGCGGTAAACTACATATGCTGTAAAGCAGCTTGCTGTAAACTACATATGTTGTAAAGCAGCCTGCTGTAAACTACATATGCTGTAAAGCAGCCTGCAGGAAAGACTTGAATGGTTGTAAGGCAACACAGGGGATTCAAAATAGTGAATTGTTAAGGAATAACGATACAGAGAAGACTCACAGAGACGGACAGAAGTGGTTTTAAAAGTCTGTAAAGCAGCAAAAACTACACAAGAAGCGACAAAATTTAAATAAAAGTGCAAGGTCTAAAGGAAGAAAGCTGGAGAGAGAAACAGACGACAGGAAGAACGCAGGGAGGGGAAAGCTGAAGAAGTGGTAACCCTAAATGTAATCCGAAGGGAAAATAGCAGACTTGAAAATAAAAGGAAAATAAATCTGAAGAACAAAGGACAGAACTACCAAGAAAACAACAACAACAACAACTGTGAGTTAAATTCTGAGCTTGAGTAAGTGAATGGAATAATTGCTACCTGGCTTAATTTAATGTAAAAACTGCAGCAAACTGAATAACGTGGAATAACGAATTATTTATTAATTAGTATAAGAAGAATACTATTTCCATCTTTTTCTTTCCGTCAAACTCAATCAATTACTTATTAATTTATAAAGGAGAGGATATATAGAGATAACTGTGTATCAATATTTCTGTACATTTGATAAACTCTGCATAAATTAAGAATATTATGTATATTACTTATATATTAGACATATTTGGTATGCTTTGTATACTACAAATAATACTAACTTACTAGATATATGAGTAATATTTACAACAGATGTAATTATTGAAGGCTGACGTAAGCGGGTTTAAGTTGAAGATTAAAATATTCGTAAATACCTAAAGAGGGAAATACATAGAATTACTTTATTAGTTACATTGGTATTGGCATACTGCATATAATATCCATATACTACTTATCGTTTACATATTAGATATATGAGTCATATTTACATTTATGTAACATTCTGATGAGCTGATGTAAGCAGGTGTAAGTTGGAAGTTTTGGTCTTTTTGTTACACAAGGTAAAGTGAAAGGAGAACTTATGGTTTATCGATATTCAAATAATTAAGACTCAGGACGTTAAGAAGAAAATAAATCGGTGGCAGTAAAAAAGGATTGAGAAAGAGGGTGATTAAGGTAACAATATATAGGATTAATTGGAACATACCCAAAAGTTGGGAATTAAATACGAATTGAAAAAAATTACTTTTAGTAGCAAAGTTGTGTGTTGTGTGTTGTGAGAATAAGGAGTGATAGAGGAAAGGAAAAAAATTTGAAAAGGAAAAAAGAGAAACGTACTATGAAATCAAATAGAATGGCAGCAAAAAAGGCTATGCTAACGTTGACACAAACTGTAAAAGAAAGAAGACCTTCCTTAGGACTAGCCACAAATCTGACAGACACAGCACAATCACAAATACCAAAAGGAAAGGTGCCTCAGGCAGATTTAGCTGTAACAATAGTAGATGTCTCTGTACAAATAACGGAAATGTTACAGGAATTTAAGAATTTTAAAACAGAAATATGAAAGGAATTAAAGGAGGCAAGAACAGAAATTAGAATTGAGATTTAAAAAGAATTGAATTCTTTTGGTGAAAAATTAGAAAAAATCTCTAGCGACATAACAAATATAAAAACAGATATTGGAACACTTCAGAAGAAAGTTGAACATACAGAAACAGTGACACAACAGATTATCAGGACAAAGGACAGAGACGCAATAGCTATCACACAACTTGAATTAAGATATAGAGACAGATGCCTGAAGCTCAGAGGGCTAGTTGAGGAAAGAGAAGAAAATTTATACAAGAGAGTTCTGTTGATATTAGCTCAATATTTAGAAGTTGATCCGGACATTTTAGAACGAGACAATGATCAAATATTTCGGATCAATTCAAGGATAGCTAAAGAGAAGAAATTACCACGAGATATAGTGATCAGCTTCATAATAATAAAGACAAAGGAACTAATTTTACAACAAAATTATACGAAAAAATTGATAATAGAAGATAGGGAAATAAAAATCTTTAAGGATATTCCAGGCCAAATTTTTGAAGGAGACAAGAATATAAATTCTTATCACAACTCTTGTACAAAAATCATATACCTGGAACAGAATAGAAGGACTGTCTTTTATATATAAACAGAGAAGAGTTAAAATAAATACTATACAAAAAGTGCGACAATTTTATGAAAAAATAAAAAAAGAATTAGAAACAGACTAACAACAAAACAAAGGGAAAAAGCAAAAACAATCAGAAGACAACGAACAGAGATATACATGGAAAACAGAAGCTATGAGAATTAAGCAACAAGAAAATCAGACAGCAACATTTATAAAGAAAGAACAAGGAAAAGAGAAAGAAGAAGAAGAAAGGCAGAAAGAGGAAGAAATAAGCGAGGAATTTGAAGAAGAAGAAGAAGAAGAAGAAGAAGAAGAAGAAGAAGAAGAAGAAGAAGGTGGTGGTCAAGGGATAGAAGAAGAAGAGGAAGAAGAAGATATAGAAGAAATTGCAACTGAAGAAATTTAAATAAAACAGAAGTAAGAATACAAATAAGAATTATAAAAGTAGATTATATAGGTAAAAAAAAACATCAACAGAGGAAGAAAGAAAAAACAAAACACACACACATATAAATTGATAAATACAATGAAACAAAATGTCTCTAAAAATAATATCCTGGAACGTAAAAGGACTAAACTCAGAATATAAGCATCAACAAATATTTCACCATCTAGAGAAATCCAAAGCAGACATAATAACTTTACAAGAGACGAGAATTCAAGAAAAAGATAGTAAATATCTAAAAAATCGAAAATTGGGTAAATGTTTCACAGCAGGATATCACAAAAAGAAAAGGGAAGTAGTAATATACACAAAACCGACCTATAACGTTGAAAAAATCTTTGTGGACCCAAATGGATATTATATTGGACTAGAAATCACTTTACCAAATTGCAAATTACTTACAGTAGGCATTTATACACCACAAGAAAATAAGGAAACCTTTTTTAGAGAAATACAGCAACAAATAAATAAGTACCTGAATGAGACATGCCAAGAAAACATACTGATCATGGGAGATATGAATGCCATAATCAATCCCTTGGAAGACAGAAAATCACTGAAACAGATAAAGAAAAACCAAGGGAAACTTCCAAGTAGCTTTTTTGATATAATGGATAACCTTTCCCTAGTAAATGTTTGGAAATTGAAATATCCAGATGCAAGAGGCTACACATTTTATTTGGATAGACATCAATCAATGTCACGAATTGACTTATTTCTTCTATCAAAGAGTTTACATGCATAAATACAAGATATGGAGGTTCAACCAAAAACACATTCAGACCACAACCTAATTAAATTAAGGTTGAAAACAAGATATAAAGAATTTGCATGGAAACTTAATGATTCATTGTTAACAAATACACAATATGTAGAAGAATTAAGGGTGACCCTGAAAAGGTACTTTAAAGTGAACGACAGTGAAGAACTAACCCCAAAAATAATTTGGGATGCTAGCAAAGCCGTTTTGAGGGGGCATCTTATTAAAATAGGGGCATATAAACAAGAAGCAAAAAACAGAAAGAATCATGAAAATTTATAACAAACTTACTCAGAAAGAAAAAGATTTAGAAAATGATCCTACAAATAAAAAATTAAAAGATGAAATTAAACTGCTTCAAGAACAATTAAAAATACACACACAAGAGATAGAAAAGAAGATAAAGAATTGTAAGTTAAATTACTTTGAAAATTCCAATAAGCCAGGAAAATGGCTCACTTATAGACTGAGAAAAATTAAAGAGAAGAAAAAAAAAATACCCAACTGAAGGTAGCTGGCAAAATTTATACAAATCTGGATTCAATTAAAGACATATTTTATAAATACTTCATAGATTTATACAAAGACTATACAAGGTACAAAGATGAGGACCACCAAATACAATCCTATTTGGACAATCCTGAAATATTAAAAATAGCAGAAGAACATAGGCTAATACTAAATGAACCAATTAAGACAGAAGAGATTTCCACTGCTATAAAAAATTTAAAAACATCAAAAGCACTGGGGCCAGATGGCTGTACTGCAAAGTATTATAAAACATTTCAGCAAGAGCTGTTGCAACCTTTATATAATGTGTTCAATCATATAACAACAGAAGGAATTCCAGAAACCTGGACAGAAGCAAACATCGCTCTAATTCCAAAAGAAGGGAAAGAGTTAACATCATCTAACAATTATAGGCCGATCTCACTATTAAACGTAGATTATAAAATATTTATGAATATACTAGCAGAGAGATTGAAAAGAGTGTTGCAATCCATAATACATGAAGATCAGAATGGGTTCTTGCCAAAAAGACATCTGAGAAACAATGTAAGAACAGTGATTAACATAATAGAGTATTTTGAGAGACACAACGAGAAAGATTTGGCAATAATATTTCTAGATGCTGAAAAAGCTTTTGATAAGGTTAAATGGAAATTCTTAATAGCAATTCTGGAAAGAAAGAGCTTTGGAAACAACTTTACAAGATGGATCCAAGAAATATACTCACAACAAACTGCCAGAATTATAGTGAATGGGGAAAAAACCAAAGAGGTAAAAATCGAAAAGGGAACCATGCAGGGCCGTCCTATTTCACCTCTTTTATTCATTCTGATCTTAGAAATATTAAATAATAAGATAAGACCCAGATATAAAAGGAGTAAAAATAAAAGATCAAATATATAAGCTTCAAACATATGCCAATGATCTAGTACTCTTTCTGCAAGAACCGTTAGAATGCATCGATAAGCTGTTAGAGATTATTAATGAATTTGGAAAGAATGCAGGTTTTAAAATAAATACAGAAAAAAAACAGGGATTCTAACAAAAAAACCTGACCCCAAGTAAAGAAGAACAGCTGGCTAAAAAGTCTAATTTTCAAATCCAAAAAACCCTAAAATAGTTAGGTATTTGGATAATGAAACAAAATACAGAATTGTTCTACAACAATTATAAAAAAGCATGGGCAGAAATAAAAAAAAGATTTAGAAAAATGGAATAAATTGCAACTGTCTCTTCTCGGGAGAATCCTGACTGTTAAAATGAACATCCTTCCTAAAATGATATTCTTATTTCAAAACCAACTGATTATTAAAAAATGATACACCATTCAAACAGTGGCACAAGGACCTAATGACATTCATCTGGGAAGGAAAAAAAATCCAAGGTTAAACTGGAAAAATCTTATAGATTTGAAAGAGAGAGGTGGATGCAATTTGCCAGACTTCAAATTATATTACTTCGCTGCAGGTCTAACCTGGATTACAGACTGAATCAAAGTACAAAATTCTAGAATATCAACATTGGAAGGAGCTGATAACAGAATGGGCTGGCACACCTATCTCTGGTACGATAAAGCAATAGTAGACAAGGAGTTCAAAGATCATTTTATAGGGGGACCTTTATTAAGAATATGGATGCAAATAAAGAAAAAGCTATACAATAAAATGCCAACATGGATATCTCCCCAAGAAGCACTCTTTGGGAGATGGATAACAACACAGAAAGAGTGGTTAACATATAAAGATATATTGGAAGTAGGAGAATCAACAATACCCCAATTAAGAACAAGAGAAAAGCTAGAACAAATGGGATATAAGATACAAAGATACAAAATAGATTTAAAATTAGAAGGATTTAATCTCAGACGAACATCGAATGAATTGGAAAGAATCATATATGATCAAGGAGACCGTCTCACAGCAAAATTTTATGTTTATTTGTTAAATATTAAATTAGAGGATGAAGTAATAAAAGATACAATGATATTGTGAGCTATGTTAATAGGACATACAATTGAATTGGAACAATGGGAAACATCTTGGAAATTAACACACAAATTTACGTTATCCCAAAATCTGAAAGAGAACTATATAAAAATGTTTCACGAATGGTCTATAACACCCACCAAGTTGGAAAAAATGTATAAAACAAAGCAAAATAAGTGTTGGAAATGTCAGGAGAAAACAGGTACGTTTATATATATGTGGTGGAGCTGTCAAAAAATTAATAATTTCTGGAAAGAGCTAAATAAAATCCTCTCTGAAATCTTTGAAATCCAAATACCTCTAAAACCAGAAATATACCTGCTTAATATGGTTCAAATGGTAGATTCAAAGATTTCAAAGAAATACTGGAGGGTCTTATTATACCTTATCACCACGGCTAGACTGATAGTAGCTAAAGATTGGAAAAATACAGAAATCCCCACAGTAGAACAGTGCATGCTAAAAATACTAGAAATGAAAGAAAACGATCAATTGACCTTAAAATTTAAGGAGAAATCCAAGGAAACAATGAGGGAATGGGACTCAGTAACAAGGTTTCTTCGAAGGAAATTGGGTAGAATATTTATTTATTAAGTACAAACCCGATACATTTGATTTTGAAATTTAAAATAGAACTATGGTAAAAATAAGGCATAGGATAGAGCTAATACAAGTGTAAATGTTAAGATACTCTGGCAGAGGTATGTGTTTGTATACCTATAAAAACATATGTTTACATGTATGCCTATACATGCCTATACATAAAAATATGAATGGGAAAGAATCTCTAAAATCGATGACAAAGGGATTGCAGAACGTAAAAGGTAATAATGTGTTATAACAGGGACTATATAAAGTAGGAGGAACGATACTGTGAAACAGAGATTTGCATTGACAGAAACATGGGAAGGAAGTATAAGTAAAAGGTAAAGGATCGTTACACCAAGCAACGGAGTTAGTAACCAAAGAACGTAAGGGTTTTTTTTCCTTTTTTTTCTCGTTTCTTTGGTTTTGTTTTTTGTTATTTAGTTTTTATTCAAAAGTAAATGTATGTAAAAATCATGTATGTAAATGTATGAAAAAAATGGTGTAATATATACAATTATGCACTACAAAACAAATATGCGAAGACAACAGTGGAAATTTTGTTGAAGTCAGAAAAAGAAACAAGAATGAAGAAAAGATTGAAACAATGAAGAATATATCATAATAATGAAGAAATAATGAAGAAATAATGTTTTGTTGATTTGATTGTTGATTCTTATTTAGTGTTTACTAACCTTGTCACAGTTAATGATAAAATTTCAAATGGTTCAATAAAAACAGAATGAAAAGAAAGAAAGAAAGCCTTTTTAGCATTTCTTAGCCAAGATAATTCTCACTTTCTCATTAAAATGCAGCCTACATATGGGGAAGGTTGATTCTGAGAACTTAAGAGCAGAAACTGATGCTGTTCTCCAGAATCTCATTTTTCACTATATTTTTATAACCATATTCTTCTTTAATTTTATTATAATAGGAAAACCATTTGAGACCACAATGATCATGAATGCAGCTGTTGCTAATATTATAGTGTCTGTAATAATAATAAAATAATAATAATAAGAGTGATATGACTATGAAGATCCCACATTTCTAAGGCTACTTAAGTTAGTCAATGAGAATATCCAGCTTATGGGAAATCCTTCAATCTTGGTAATCCAACTATTTTTAATTATTAACAGTCCATGTAGTGTAACTGGGGTGAGGTAGATCCCATCCTGTTTAAGATGGTATGAAAAATGCAGCAGACTAATGCAGCATATTGTTTATTTGTAAGCCGCACTAGCACAGCAACATTGTAACATCATGACATGCTGTACACTATTGCATTTTTGTGCTATAATGCTAAAAATGTATTAAAAAAAAATACTCAAAGGAGAAATTTAAAATAAACCTGGAGAGGTGATAGATTTCAAATTTATCACACCATGGGAGTAGCTGAGGGAGGGACAAGCTGGGCACACCCACACCCTGTCCACTCCTGGATCAGTGATGACAGGAAGCATTCTCAAGAACTATTGAGAAACTGCACTCATCCAGCTGACAGGATTGTGGTGGGAAAGGAGCTCATTACTGGATTTTTTTCAGTAATTGAAAAGAGCTTATTTGCAATGCATTGGGACAGGAAAGGACTTGGTATCATGTGTGACTTGCTCTTTGGCTTTCAAGAAAACACATTGGGTTTTTTTCTGGCGTACTTAATGAGGCATACTAAGCTAATCAACAATGGTTGCTGAATCTAATTTTCACTTCTTATGCTTTTGGTTTTACCTTGATACAATATTTGTATAATGTCAATTCCGATGGGTGGATTTCTTAACTTCCCCCTTCTCCAATTTCCAATGGTTCCCTAGAAGATTTTATTTTCATACTTCGATCTAATGCATCACCTTTGTATTTGTTTATCTTTTTACATTTGCCAGATGCTGTTTGGTTACCTACTTCCAGCATCTTTCCTTTGATTCTCTTTCACTGTAATTACTTCCTTTAAGATGCAATCTATGGCAATCCACATTAACAGCTCAGGTACTCCTCAGCCATGCATAATAAATTGCTAGTTGATAGCTTTACATTAAAACAAACAATTAACCCAGTTCTCTATTTTAACAGCCTGACCAAATGCTTACTACAATAAACTCAATCAGAACACCGAGGAGATTACCTATAGTAATAATTTTCTGATACAATAATATTTCATGCATAACCATGGACGCCTAACACTGTGAATTACGTCATTTAGCATAGCTGACATGACAGCTGGCTAGGGACACTGCCGTGTGATAGTGAAAACAACATGTGACTTTGGAGGGATAATGACTTCCTGCAGTAAGGGCTTAAGGCTAACTGTGTACCCACCATGCAAATATAGATTGTTTTCCTTCCCAAGTGTGGAGAAAATCTTTCAGGTAGTGGCATATTGTGGATTGCTTTTCTGAAACCAATACTATACACATTGGCTTTGTAAAACAATCAGTAAACAAACATATGTTACCCTGAAAATTGGGGGTATCTTGAGGACACCCAAACCAGGCTTCAAAAATTAAGGAATTAGCTGAGCTACCCAGCAAAACTTGCGAGAGGTCAGGGCAAGGGATCTTCAACCCTATGTCTACAGGGTCAGAACCACACAAGAGTCAAAGGAACGATCTAAAATGGTTTTTATTTAAAAAACTAACAGAGGGAGTCACATACACACATTATCAAATATTCTTGCAATCTTACAAGGGCTACAGAAATAAAGTTGGAAATAAGGGACCAAGTGGGAGAGAGGGCATACGGACCTTAGTCTAGACGTCCTGGGAGAACAAGAAGATTAGTGCAGACTTGGTGTAAAATACCAAGGGGAGGTTGGATCCTGGGCTGGACAGATGGTAGCAGTGGGGTCTCATGGAGGAGTGAGGATGCAAGCCACATTTGGCTCTTAGCAGCATTTGAGAGGCTTGTATGGGAGGCTTCGGTAGCAGCGAAACAGGCCCTTCTGTCCAGTCTAGGAGGCTCTCCAAAGAAGCTCTAAAAGTGGGGAATTTTTTTCCAGTTGTTTCAACTTCTAAACCAATCATCATACCACGATTATCTCTAAAAATTTCTTTTGCTTTATATTTGTTACTCACATACATTGTCACACCTTTCTTTTTCTTTGTTATTGATGATGAAAAGTCCTGACCTAGTCTAGGGTTTTTTAGATATTTTAAATCTTTTTCCCTAATGTGTGTTTCTTGTAAACATATTATGTCTACTTTCATTTTTTCCAAACGTTGAAATATCCTTTTCCTCTTCACTACTGCATTCATTCCTTTTACATTCCAAGTTATCACCCTCATCCTTTCCTCTTCCTCCCTTCTTCTCTCCTTCTTTCTAACTTAACTTAGTCCTGGTCTTCTTCTTGCTCTTCTTCTCCTTCTTCTTCTTTATCTTCTTCCTCCTCTTCTTCCTCTTCTTTCTCCTCTTTCTCCAATTCTCTTTCTCTCTGACTCCATCCTCTCTTCCAACTCACTTTCTCTTCTTCCTAAATTCCTTCTTATTTCTCTCTCTATTTCTCCTTCCTCTTCTCCCTCTCGTTTTTGCACGTCCATCTTTTTCTTCCTTAATTCTTCTTTATATCTTCTCAAAAAATCTTGTGCTGTTTGGACTGAAGTCAAAGTAAATTTTTTCTCTTTATACACGAAACTGACCCCTTCTAATTTACACCATCTATAATTTACACCATTTCTCCTAAGCACTTGTGTAAGAAAAAAATAGTCTTTCCTCTTTTTCAAAATCTGGGCCGGGATATCTTTAAAGATTTGCAACTCATCCTGATCCACCGTCAATTTACTTACGTAACTCTGACGTATCACCAAATCCTTGACTCTTTCCCTTAAAAAATAAATTACGATATCCCAAGGAAGTTTTCTTTTTTTAGCTATAAATGAATTGATTCGAAACATTTTATCTATTTCCAAGTCAAGTTGTTCAGTATTCCATCCAATGTAGTCTGCCAAAAATGGGGTCAACCTCGTGTATAAATCCTCTCCCTGGATCTCTCTCAGTCCTCTGATTTTTATACATTTTTCTCGAAATTTAACTTCGATATTTTTGTTTTGTTGTTCAATTTTATCAATCTGCTTTCCCATCATCGGAGTTTCCTTTTCTAACTTTGCTGTTCTTTCTTGTAGTTCATCCAATTTCTTATGAATACTCTTCACATCCGTTGTTATACCTTCTAATGTCTGTTCCACATTTCCCATTTCCCTCTTCACTTCCTTTATATCACTTACAATGTTCTTCATATCATTCTTCATTTCAACTCTCAACTTTCTAATCTCTTCTATAATTGAAATTGAAAACTCAGTGACTTTTGGTTGTTCCTCCAGGGAGGGTTTTGCCTGCAATTGCTGTTTTACAGATGTTGCCTTTCTTGTTCCTGATGCCATGTTCATTCCGTAATCTATCCAACTCAGATATCTCAAATTTTCACGATTTACACAATTTACAATAAAATTATTTCTCTAATAATTTGATATAGCTCTATTCCATTACCACTCTATATCATAAATTCAACTCATATAATCTCTATAATCTCTATACCAATATCTATACAATATCTAATTTCTACTATGTATTCTCAATTTGTTATCACACTTATAAAAACAAGTTAATAGAACCCTATTCCCCCTTAATTAAATGATAACAAAAACAAAACTTAGGACTTAAACAAATTAGCACATATACCTAAACAAACTTAAAATTTATATAAGAAGAGTTAATACAAACAAAAAAATAAAGTATATTTAATTGTAACTGTTACCTTATATCAAATCTTATCACTTTATAAATATATCAATATGTTATATAGATATGTCTTCTTATTACTTAAGTATACTTAAAAATGTTAAAGTAAGTTCTTTTCACTCCCCAAATAATTATTTGTATATTATTTATTTATTTATCCATTTATTATTATTATTATTTTTTCCTAATTTTTTTTTTGTTACTTACTTATTTGTTTGGTTTTTTTGTTTGTTTTTGTTTTGTTTTGTTTTGTTTTGTTTTTGTTTTTTGTTTTTATTACTTACTTATTTTTCCGTCTCTTAAATCCCTAAAATTCACTGTTACCCTTTTACATATACTTATCAGTTACAACATATATTCCTCAGTTTGCTTTCACTTAGAGGAACTTCTTTTAATTTCACCACAAGATGGCACAACACATTCAATTTCAATAACTGAAACTTATTCCTACATACGAAACTATGACAACACAAGGGTTAACTTGTTATTCCACTATATCCACTGTGTCCTTGGAATTGTTCGGACTTTGAAAATCTCGCTGTCGCACTCCAACGCTGCTGTTGATTTTTTCTTTATCTCTTCTGTCTTACTGACTCCTTTTTCCTTGTTAAAGTCTTCAAGTTCTCAGTTCCAAACCTCTCAATTCAAAACCAAGAAATTCCAATCAAATACAGGTAAAATGTCTCTTCTGGAAAACCACGTTGGAGTCTATCCAAATTATATTCGTTATATTCGTTTACTGTATAACAATTATAGCTTTACAACCATAGTTGTAAAAAATGTACATCCAAAGCTATAATGTTAAGTCCAGTTCCACAATCCGCCTTTTGTGGCATACAGTGTAAAAAGGAAAAAGGAAGAAAAAACAACAAGAAATCCTTTCTTCTCAACTCCTCATCCAAAACCCACAGTTTCCACGTTAAAGACCAATTTAGATCCGACAATTCAAGACTCTTTCCCAAAAAGGGGTCTTTCCTGGGAGGAATAAGCAAAACACTTTCCTCCCCACTCTTAAAACAAAATTTAATCTCGTCCAACAATATCGGATCCCTCTCCCCAAAAAAAGCTCGTTACATTCGCATTCTCCCAACCAGTCCGACTTTCTTCACTGCTGTAATCAGTGTCTTATATTATCAAAACCATCAAAATCTGGAACCCAGTTTTTTGCCTTTCTGAAATTAATGGCAAAAAGGGAGAGAGAAAAATAAGAAATAAAGAAAACAAAAGCACAACAAAACAGAAGAGTGGCTTTCTTTTAAGCAAAGTATAGTCCAGTCTTTACAAACAGAAAGAGCCTAGTTTTTTTGTTTTTTTTATCACCAGTCATACAAACTCCCGAGCGACATTCAGCTCCTGATCAAAACCGCTCCAGCTTCCCTTCTTTAGTACAAGCCTGGTAAGTTTAAAGCCCTGATATAATCAGGGATCGTCTTGTTACTGTTACAGGGTCGTTGTTGTGCTGGCTCTGTTCTTTTGTCCAACAAATACAAAAATTAAAGCTTATCCACACTAAACAACGGAAATCCTCCACCTAAACCTTCTAGATCTCTAAAAGAATAAAAATAAAACTTAAAAAGTGGTGGCGAGGATTTCTCCACTAAAGGAACCTCCGCGAGGTAATGGCGGCTTGTCGTCCTCAACGCTCTCCGCGTCCCGGAGTACAGCTGTTCTTTTCCAGGACACCTGCGCCGAAATCCAGACTGCGCCAAGCTCCTCCGAACCCCTTTTCCCAAAGGAGTATTTTCCCCGTCTCTTCCTCCTCTGGACGGGTTTACGTCCTCGCGGGGTGATTGTCAAACCCGGGTCCACTCGGGATGACAACCTCGCTCCTCGCCGCTGCCACCGGAAGTCTGACTGGGAAGTCCAGGTGCATGACAAGTTTAAAATTCCCAGTAGATAGGTTTTGATTGTCTGGCTTCGCACAGTTCATCAACATAGCTTGGGGTGTGACAGTGTCCAGGAGCGAGTCTATTGTGTCTGCCTAGAGATACATGACTCGGAACAATAGGTCAGTCTTTTAGCCAAAAGGACGTTGTCTACGTTCCCATACAGCAGAGAGAGGCGGTATTGTTTTTAGAAATTTTCAATTCAAAACAAATTTTGTTTTAACTGAAACTGACCTTTGCTAACTAATATCCAGGTTGGGGGAACCAAGCCAATTTTAGGGGTCCTCTCTTAGGATTACTTTGGGGTGTAACACATAATCTTTTATACTGCTGCTATTGCTACTCCATGAATATTCCCAAAGCCATTATTTCCCATTATTATTTTTTTCTTTTTTCTTAGAAAACAAAACAAAACAAAACGTGGTTGTCCACAACAGTCTAAGAACTAGCCTAAGGCAGAACACTGAAGGCAAAGCAGACAATGACAATAAATTCATCATTATTCTTATCCTGTTTTCTTGTTCATTTAGGGATTTCTTCATCCCTTTTTGTGGTCAGAGCCTGTCAATCATTGTCTGAAACAAGAGATAATCTTATGAATCATTGGATGCATTTTTGCTACATTTTTGTCATTTACTGGCTAGTCCCTGGTTCAATTAAAAAAGGTTAGAGTTTTTCAGGAGGCTTTACTTAGTAATCAAAAGAGAAAACAAGAGTACATATTGCAAAAATTGCCAGAATGAAAGGAGCAGAGGATTTACAGCATTGTATATGAAATGCATTTCAAATCTAGCCCACACAATGATTCTATTTGTCTGCTAAGCACAACAACCATAAGCATAGACCAGGGGTGTCAAACTCAATTTCATCTTGGGTTGCATCAGCATCATGGTTGCTCTCAAAGGGCTGGTTGTATATGTAAGACTATATAATGTATCTACTCTTTTATCATATTAAATAATTGCCTCAGCATTAATTATTACTGGTTTTAGTAATAACTAACTCTGAAACTAAAAGTCTAGGAAAAATAATGGCAAGTAGATACTCAAGTGTACAACTATTGTACAATTTATTGAAAAATGAGTTTTGAAAACAGAAAGTTATTTTTTTAATCATCAGACAAATACTACCAAGCACTGATTATTACATTAATTTTGTTTAACTTTTTAGTCCCAGTTGAGACCCTCTCTGTGCCTCTTTCTGCCCCCAGAGCCTCTCTATGCCTCTTTTTGCTCCTCCCTCCCCTATAGCTCTTTCTGCCCCCTGCCTGATGGGTTCGATTTGCCCCATGGGTCTTGTGTTTGACACATGTGGCATAGACAATCCTAGCTTTAAAATTCAATTATGTTCAGTGATACATCTTTAGATATATATCTTGTCTAAATCCTTCATAGCAGCCCTTCCAAGTTCTAGTCTTTTGATTTCTTAGCTGCAGCCTCCATTCTGATTCATGACTGAGACAAAATATGGAAAATCTTTTAACTATTTCAATGTCTCCATTGTCTGCATTAAAGTTATGTAAATAATATTGTAGTCATTACTTTTGTTTTCTCAGTGTTCAACTGTAAACCTGCCTTTTCAATTTCTTCCTTGACTTCCTTCAGTAATTGTTCCAAGTCTTTGCTATTTTCTGCTACTAATGTGATGCTGTATGCACATTTTAAATTGCTGATGTTCCTTCCTCCAATTTTCATACCTTCTTCCAATGAGTCTAATATTGCTTCACATAGGGCACCTTCAGCATACAAGTTAGAGAGGAGGGAAAAATGTTCTGTCCTGATCATAGCCTCTTCTCCTGGGTACAACTTACACACCAGGACAATCAAATGTTGTGGCACACCTATTTCTTTAAGAGCAATCCACAGTTTTTCATGATATACACAATCAAAGGCTTTGGCTATAAAGCACAGACTAAGTGCACCATTATCCATCATGTGTTTGCAATATGATCCATAGTGGCTCTTCCTTTGCTGAATCCAGTTTGGACACCTGCCATTTCTTGCTTCATATATGGTAAAAGTCTTTCTTGCAGAATTTGTGCATGACTCTGCTTGTGTGGGAAATTAATGCAATGGTTCTGTGGTTACTGCAATCCCTGTTATCTCCTTTCTTGGGGATTGGAATGCATATTCAGTATTTCCAATCTGTGGGCCATTACTTTGTTTTCCATATTTGCTGACATATTTTAGTTAGAACTGCAGTAGATTCTGTCTCTATAGCCTGAAGCCGTTCTATTGGCATGCCATCATAGAAATCATAGAAATCATAGAAATCTAGAGTTGGAAGAGACCACACAGGCCATCCAGTCCAACCCCCAGCCATGCAGGAACACCCTCAAAGCAATCCTGACAGATGGCCATCCAGCCTCTGCTTAAAAACCTCCAAGGAAGGAGACTCCACTACACTCCGAGGCAGCAGATTCCACTGCCGGACAGCCCTGACTGTCAGGAAGTTCTTCCTGAGGTTCAGGTGGAATCTCCTTTCCTCCAGCTTGAATCCATTGCTCCTTGTCCTGGTCTCTTGAGCAGCAGAAAACAAGCCGTCTCCTTCCTCTACGTGGCATCCCTTCAAATATTTAAACATGGCTATCATGTCCCCTCTTAACCTTCTCTTCTGCAGACTAAACATACCCAGCTCTATAAGTCTATCCCCATAGGGCATGGCTTCCAGGCCTCTCACCATTTTGGTCGCCCTCCTCTGGACTTGTTCCAGCTTGTCAATATCCTTCTTGAATTGGGGTGCCCAGAACTGGACACAGTATTTAAGATGAGGTCTAACCAAAGCGGACTAGAGTGGTACCAATACTTCCCTCGATCTAGACACCAAGCTCCTATTGATGCAGCTGAGAATTGCATTGGCTTTCTTGGCTGCCGCATCACACTGCTGACTCATGTTCAGCTTGTGGTCTATGAAGACTCCTAGATCCCTTTCACACGTACTGCTACCCAGCCACATGTCCCCCATCCTATATTTCTGTATTCCATTTTTTCTACTTAAGTGTAGGACCTTACATTTCTCTCTGCTGAATTTCATTTTGTTCGCCTTGGCCCAGCTCTCCAATCTATCCAGGTCATTTTGATTTTTGATCCTGTCCTCAGGCGTATTAGCAACCCCTCCCAATTTGGTATCATCTGCAAATTTGATGAGCATGCCCTCTATTCCTTCATCCAAGTCATTGATAAAGATACTGAACAGCACTGGACCCACGGCAGAACCCTGTGGCACCCCACTAGTCACTTCTCTCCAGGATGAAAAGCAGCCATTTGTGATCACCCTTTGAGTTCGGTCGGTCAACCAATTACAAATCCAACTAACAGTAGCAAGAATGTCATGGGGAACTTTGTCAAAGGCCTTACTGAAATCGAGGTATGCTACATCCACAGCATTCCCTTCATCTGTCAAGCTAGTAACTCTATCATAAAAAGAGATAAGATTAGTCTGACATGACTTATTTTTGAGAAATCCATGTTGACTTCTTGTGATTACCGCGTTGCTTTCTAAATGATTAGAAACTGACTGCTTAATGATCTGCTCCAGGATCTTTCCGGGTACTGATGTCAGCCTGACTGGGCAATAATTATTGGGGTCCTCTTTTTTTCCCTTCTTGAAGATGGGGAAAACATTTGCTCTCTTCCAGTCTGCTGGAACTTCTCCTGTCCTCCAAGATTTCTCAAAGATTATAGCAAGCGGTTCCAAAATGACCTCTGCCAGCTCTTTTAATATCCTAGGATGCAATTCATCTGGCCCTGCAGACTTGAATTCATCCAATGTGGCCAGGTATTCCTGTACCACCTCTCTACTTATTATGTGCCTCATTTCCTCTGCTTCCTCCCCTGCTCCCCAACCGCCAGGTTGAGTGCTTGCGTCCTTCTGGGAAAAAACCTGAGGCAAAGAAGGTGTTTAGTAGTTCTGCCTTTTCTCTCCCCCCTGTGAGTAATTCGCCATCTTCTCTGGGCAGTGACCCTACTGTCTCCTTCTTTTTCCTTTTGCTGCAGACATATTTAAAAAAAACCTTTTTATTGTTTTTAATGTCTTTGGCCAGCCTAAGTTCGTTCTGTGCTTTAGCCTTTCTGACTTCCTCCCTACATCTCCTAGCTACTTGCTTTAATTCTTCTTTGGTGGTTTCCCCCTTCTTCCATTTCCTATACATGTTTCTCTTAACTCTTAGCTCAGCTGAGAGTTCTTTAGTCAACCATTCTGGTTTCTTCAGATGCCTTCCATTTTTCCTCCTTATTGGCACAGTTTTAGACTGTGCCTTCAGTATCTCCTTTTTTAGGAACTCCCATGCCTCCTGAACTCCTTTCCCTTTCACTATTCCTGACCATGGAATTCCACCCAGCAGCTCCCTAAGTTTACAGAAGTCCACTTTTTTAAAATCTAAGATGAGTGTCTGGCTACCCTTATCTTCTCCTTCCCACTGAATGCTAAATTCCAACAGGGCATGGTCACTCCCCCCTAAAGATCCAACCACTTCGACCTCATTAACAAGGTCATCCTTGTTGGTCAGGATCAGATCTAGAATATTTGATCCCCTTGTGACCTCTTCCACCTTCTGGACCATGAAGTTGTCTGCAAGACAAGCAAGAAACTTGCTGGACCTTGCTGTCTTGGCAGAGTTTGACTGCCAACATATATCCGGGTAATTGAAATCTCCTATTATTACTGTATCTCTCCTCTTTGAATGTGCAGTCATTTGGTTGAGGAAGGCGTCATCCAAGTCCTCAGCCTGGGTTGGAGGTCTGTATAAACCCCCACCAGAATATCCCTATTGTTTCTCGCTGCCTTAATTCTTACCCAAATGCTCTCGATCTGGCTTTCTGGGTTTAAGTCCCGGATCTCTTCACAGGTGAAAACATCCTTGACATACTCCTCCTCCTTGCCATCTGTTCCTGCAGATTTTTTTCAAAGTTTTCTGAATACAACATACCCACTTTCCAAAACTGTAGGTGCATCTTCAAATGGTTCTTCCTTAAATGAATTTGTCATATTTCATCTCTTTTTTACAGTTCCTCCGTGTATTGTTTCCATAATCTTTTTCCCCCCTACTTGTATAGAGTTCCCTTTCTGGTCATATAGCATCCTCACTCTTGGCTTAAATTTCCTTTTGATTTCTTGGATCTTTTGGAAGAGGTCTCTCATTCTTCCTTTTTTGTTGTCATCTCCTGTTTCTCTGCATTGACTATTATATTAGTTCTCCTTGTCCCCTGTGGGAAAGTTACCAACCAGTTGTATTGAGGATTCTGACTCTATTTCTGTCATATTTTACCTTGTCTTCTTGCCTGTCCTTAACTGCTTATGGAATTTCATCTGTTATTGAGGCTTCTCTTTCTTTTTTGGCTACAAATAGTGCCTTTTTGTATTTCTCCCTGACAATGTCCTTGGCTTAAAATCAGAGTTCTTCTGGCTCCCAGGCTGTTAGGCTTAATTGTGCCACTTTTTTTTAACAGTATCTGTAAATTCTATGGGGATGTTCTTCAGGTTATATTGTTACTGCAGTTTCTAGCCCGGGTTTGTGGGATATTAGACATCACTTTGATATCAATAATTCGGCCTTCTTTACCTATTCCTCTCCACGTGCTGCGAGGCCCCCGGAAAAGCTCGCATACAGGCACGGCTGCCAATTGCTGTAATATTCCACACAAATACAGGCAGGCCAAAAATAGCCAACCTGCTGCTTCAGGAGACTTCAAGGCAAGTACCCTATTATGTATGGATGCTACTTACAAAGAACTCCCTGCCCTGAGCACGCACCTTGATTAGACGAATACTCATCTGTCAAGCACTCTGTGTTTGCATACGGGTTACTCTATTGACAATTCGGACTTAACTCAATCATGCTAAATTCTGACCTTTCGGAGGCTTTGTCTCCAGTCCGAAACTCATTATTTTCCCCAAGTACGGACTAGCCTACGGCCACATTTTCCCCTATAAGAACCCCTGACTTTGAGAGTTTCTTCGGATCACTCCCGACTTCCATTCCGCCTTGCTGCCGCTTTGCTTGGTGAGCCTTCCCCTCAGTCCCACATACTGAGAAACTTCATCTCTATAAACTTCTGTTGCAGACTTCCCGGGCTTCAGGACAGGTGTAGTATTACCCAGACCAACAACCTCCTCTAAAAATCCCTCTATCCCACTCCAACCTTTATTTCTATAGTTATCTGAGTGAGTGTGCTGCATACACTATTTGATTGTATTTTAATAAAGACCACAATTATTATTTCACTTCTGTTTGCTCCTTGACTCGGCCTGACCCTGTAGACATTGGGTAAAAGATCTCACTCCGTTGCCCTGCCTCCCGCATTGTTAGCTTGTGCTCTTTCACTAATTTCCCCAACTTGCATAATTTGGAGTGCACTTAGGTGTCTCTCATGGGACCCCCAGAAATCAGAATAACAGAGTGGTGGAGCAAAGCGGGCAACCTCTGTACCTGTCATGAGCCAGGCTGAGCAGGCTGCCGATTCAGATGGGGACTCTGACTTGGGCTTGGACTCCCAGCCAGGGGAGGATCCCTTGGAGGGAGAGGGGGCTCCTGCAGAGGCAAGGGAGGGGCCTGCCAGCGACTCTCCAGCTATCCCAGAGCCAGTGAGCAGTGAGTCTGCAACAGAGGAGTCCAATGCTTCTGGCTCGACAGAAGCTGCTGTTCCTGACTCCAGCCCGGAGTTTGCAGCAGACTTTCCCCTGTTCCTCCAGAGGCGGCTGGAAAAGATGGCTGTTCGTAGATCAAAGTGTCTGCTAGAGAAGCGTCTGAGGTCTGAGGGCCTCCAGTTGCGGGTCAGGCCAACGAACATTTGATCAGCCCCAGCTGGGCTAAAGACTATTTAAGGCAGACACTGGGGGAGGGGGTCACGGGGCAACAACCGTTGACCATCCGTGACTCTGCTACCTGTTCCATGGGCTTGCTATTCCGGAGTTCCACTGCCTTCATTCACTTTGGGTGACATAACCCCTTAATTACTTTATGGCTTTATTTATTGCCTCTATTTGCTTTGGGTGCCACAACCCCTTGATTATGTTACTGCCTACTCACTAAAAGCCATAAAACTCCAGTTGCCACCTCTGTGTTTGCTTAGCCTCCGCCTGACATTGACAGTACCCCTAATTTGAGTAGGAGTCGTGAACCTTCTCAAATCAGACAGGTATAGACTTAGGGAACAGCTGGTCAAGTCACTAGAATGCTGTCAGGCAGGAACACTTGTGTGTGTGTGTGAAATCTGTGTGCTTGAGCTCCAGGAGCTACTCTATCTGGGCTGGAAATCTGCTCCCCTTTCTTGCTTGGTTTGTGTATCTCAGCTGCCCTGGCGTGATCACTGCTGGCCCTTGGGCAGTGAATCATTGTCCGATAGCAAAGGGTGTACACAAGCTGTCCTGCGAATTACATCCCTAGCTTGGGGTCTATCATGGGCTGGGATCCAAGCACTAGGGCGTTAGGAACAGTCCACGCACACTCAACATGTTAGTGGCAAGGCAATAGCACTTAGGGAAGGAATTCCGCCCGCAGAGTTGAAACGCGGATGCATCCCGTTTCTTGTAGTGAAAGCGCGGGGGTGTCCCGGCTGTTTAAATTTTGGATGTGTCCCAACCCTTAAGGAAGTAGGTGCAGGTGGTGAGTCCCGACCTAGAATAGGGTTTAGAAGGTTTGGTCCGAGGTGGAGGAAGGCGCCCCTCACCCAAAAAAACTGTTAGGGACGGTTCAGTGTAGGTTCCTTGCCCCTTTTTCCCCACTGCTTGGCCAGGCGGCACTGTAAGTTCCTCTGGGTTTGTTGCCCCCCTTCAGTGGCAGGCAGAGTACTCCTGAACATTTCCCCTAGAGTCTAGGAGACTCTCCCTGTCCCTGAATTGTTTCCTCGTCCTTTTGTCCCTAAGCTGTCGAGGTGGAAGGCTGGGCTTAGGTGTACAAAAGCAACCTTTATTAGGCAGGCTGGAGTTAGGTTCGGTTCCCTCTTCTCTCACGAAGTTCCACAGAGTTCGTTTCCCTAGAATCCCCCAGGGGTCCCGGTGATTCTACCCTTCCCTCCAGATCCTGGTCCTTGGTATTGTAGTTTGAAAATGGCTGAGAGCAGCAAAGTTGCAGTTAAGGACCTCATGTTAGAGAGGGAGGTCAAGGGCAAGCTTGAGAAGTGGGTCCTCAGCAAAGGGAAATGTCCTTGGAAGGAGTCTAGCTTCCAAACGATAGATCCCTTTGCCACGCTAAGGGAGGCGTACGCTCAGGAGCACCAGTCAAGGAACCCGTTCGGGCAGTCAAGGGATGCTTTGGCCACCTGGGTACTTTGGCTGACTACCAGAGATGCCTCAAAAGCCCTGGTTGAGACCAGAGATAACTTAGGAGAGGTAGAGAAGGAAAATGCCCGGCTTCATGCCGAGATGGAGGCTCAGCACGCGGACAAGGTAACGTTCATGTCTGTCGCACAGGCCACCTCACAGAAACTGAGTGCTGCCACCTTGCAGGCTCAGACATGGGAGGAGAAGGCTCATGCCTTAGAGCATCAGTTCTCAACCTGTGGGTCGCGACCCCTTTGGGGATTGAATGACCCTTTCACAGGGGTCGCCTAAGACCATCGGGAAACACGTATTTGCGATGGTCTTAGGCTCCATTCCCTCCTCGGTGCTGGTGCGCAAGCGCAAGCCATGCGCTTGTGTCCTCCTGCCCCCTTTGGCGGGAGCATGTGTGGCCACAGCATCACCACAGCAGGAGTGGTGGTGAGCAAGCACGAGCCACACGCTCGCGTCCTCCTGCCCCCTGTCCAGAAGGGACTGAAATCACTCCCCTTCTCTGTTACCAGAAGAACCTCTCATCTGACGGACCAGCTTGGGGGTCCGGTGGCAGCACGGGGGGGGCAGGTCCCCTCCTGACCATGGTCCCTGCCCCACTCGCCACAGAGGGGGGTGCTGCGGAAGGGCCGGGGGGCCACAAGGCGGCGCTTTTCCAGGGAGGGCAAGCTATGCCCGGCACAAAAGACAAAGGTGCTGGGATTCCTCCCTCTCCTGGCCAGGGTCGACACTCTGGAAACTTTCTCCACACTGCCCCCCGCCAGCGGAAATGAGAGCGAAGCAGAAGCAGAGCCCGGGGGGAGTTCTCGGAGTTTTTTTCCCAGGGGAGACGTGCAGTTCCTCTTTCCCTCCCTGCCTGCCCTTCTGTTCCTGGCCGGTGAGGCGGCCTTTGCCAGGAGGGAGGCATTGTAAATAATAAATAATTTTATGTTTGGGGGTCACCACAACATGAGGAACTGTATTAAAGGGTCACGGCATTAAGAAGGTTGAGAACCACTGCTCTAAACACTGAAGAGTGTCGGGGTGTACAGAAGTTGGGAATGAAGAAGGGCAATCCAGATCATGAGTAGGTGCTGCAGACAATCTGAAAGTTGAAAAACAAAGCCATAACATTAGATGAGTCAAAAAATGTAAATATAAGGCTGAGACGACTGAAGAATCATTAGATGTAGACCATGAGAGAAACTCAGAAGATGTCTCCTGATGGCACTGCTCCTGCAGTGGACAAAAAGGAACTGAGGATTTTGGCAGAAAGGTGGCTTATATTGCCTCAGGGGATAGGGTGGGGTTCCCACCAAAATGCTTGTCTCCAAGCTCTGGAAGGTTCTGAACAGTACAACACACAGGCACAGATGACCCATTTGTGTGAGTCAGAGATCACGAAGAACAATAAATTTTCTCAGCAAAAAAATGGAGACAGCTTCAGTATTCTAGCATAATAGAACTATTAATAATTACAGTGAAAAGCAATGAACTTAATTTAATTAATAGAGAGCAGGTCTCTTTTTGGGAGGCATGAAGGAACAAATGTGAATACAATAATTTCAGATGTGTCAGTTTTGCTTTGTTTTACAAAACTGAACAATAGTGGACAAATAATATACAAACACAGAGCTCTGAAAACCATCCAGAGAAATATGCCTTAATTTAATATGGCTATTAAACATAAAGATTCAGGTATGATTTTCTTTACTAAAAAGCAATCTGAGAAAAAAATGATATCAAAATCCTACTATTAAAAATTATCTTTTAATATCAGATTTTTCCTACACTTAGATATTAATTCCAGTACACATCTTACCTGAAAAGAAGGGCAACAGCAATCAGATAAATAGATGTAGGCGGATTCAAACATATTTATAAAAATAAAGAGTGAAAATCTAAGTTTCAGGGCCTTGACATTATATGTGAATTAAGATCTTAAGGTATAGGGCTTAATAAGAAACTGAGTTAAGCTACTCCTTTATTCAAGGAGAATAAAGGCAGGAAGCAAAATCCACCCCAAGTACTCTTCCTCCTAGAATTCTTACAGCCACACCTGCTATCAGCTGCCTTTTGGAAGGGTGGACACAAAGCAGACAGCTCCTTCAGCAACTTGTTTCTGCATGAAAGAAGCCAAGGTAGCTTCTCACCCTTCTCTTGTATCCTTTTCTCCGAAAAGCCTGGAGTATTTTCTTTTATCTAAGGTAAGGATAGTTCATTACAACTTCTATCATTCCCCATGGAAAATGTCAGTGGCTAAGAAAGATGAGATGTAGTTCAACTCACATGATCCCAACTAGAAAAAGATGCCACGTTACAAAGGTTCATTGAAAGCATCTCTGTACGTGAACAAAGAACACAAAGGAAGTGAGGGAAAGAAAGCCAGACTGGCATTTTCTATTTGATCAGGAGCCAGAGTTACTGTTTTTGCCAACCTCTGAATTCTTAGTGGTGGGCAAGGAAAAAAAATCAGCTACAAAAATGCCAGGAAAAAAAAAACCCTTTCATTTAGGTTAAGTTATAATGTTCAACATAGCCTCTTAAGCCTCATCCATTTTCAGAACAACAGAGATGGACACTGCTCATCCATCCTAACTGCAACTAGATGGACAAAAAGAAGAACAGGTTGCTTACCTGTAACTGTGGTTCTTTGAGTGGTCATCTGTGCCCTCAGACATTGGGATCTTCGTGCATGTTTGGTAGCGTTCGGAAGATTCTAGAGCTAAGCGGCTTGGCGGGAACCCCTCCTCCTTGCTTGTACTGAGCAGCTCAGCCAGCCAAGCAAATGGTCTCTCCTCAGTTCTAGAGTCCGCCGGAGCAGGACCTGAAGAGGGAATGGCTGGGCGGGTATGCGTTAGGGCACAGATGACCACTCGAAGAACCACAGTTACAGGTAAGCAACCTATTCTTCTTCGTAGTCTCTGTGCCTCACACATTGGGAGATTGTGTAGCTTACCAGTGGACGGTGGGTCACGTCCTAAAGAATGGAAGACAATACCACATGTCCAAAGCGGGCATCTCATCGAGCCTGGCAGTCCAACCAATAGTGGTGGACAAAGGTCAAAGGTCATGACCAGGTAGCCACACGACACAGCTCCTGCAGGTCCAACCCTCGAAGGAGAGCTGCTGAAGAGGCCACAGCTCTAGTGGAGTGAGCACGGAGCAAAGCTGGCAGAGGCTGTTTAGCCAGTTCATACACCAGCAGAATGGTCTGAGCCACCCATTTGGAGAATCTCTGGGTGGATACCTTGTGACCCTTCCGACGACCACCATAGCAAATGAATAGGTGGGGATCTGGCAAAAGGACAAAGTCTGATGAGTATAGAAGCCTAGCGCCTGACGGGCATCGAGAGAGTGGAGAGATCGCTCCAGAGGTGTAGTCGGGTCAGGATAGAAAGTAGGAAGGATTGTCACTTCCGGTTTGGCACCCTGAGTGAGGACCCCCAGATATCATTTTGATATCATCTAATTCGGCCTTAGCTGGATTGGCTTGCAGTTACCTCACTCTATGTCAGTGGTTCTCAACCTTCCTAATGCCGCGACCCCTTAACACAGTTCCTCACCTTTCCAAATCCTTTGTCCAGTGCCAAAACTCCTTTTGTTCTCATCTTGTTTGCCATAGCCAGTAGGCACAAACTTCTCTGGATAGACTTCTAATGCCTAAAAACTGGTAACCCTCCCCCTTTTTTTAAAGTACAGAAAGCGTCCATCAGTGCCAGAACTAAGGCAGTAGTTCTAGTTCTGAGTGTTAGGTTTCCACAGTTCAAAAATCCAGTCACTCCCAAAGGCAATGCCAAAACAGCCCACATTTTACACGAGGCACAGGGAGTAAAGGACAGGGAGAGAGGAAAGATGGTGAGGGCATAAGCAGATGCATTTTGTTTCACTCCCACCCTCCCTCCCTCCCTCCCTTAAAGGGAGTGTGGCTGCTCGGACGCTCTCAGTCCCACGTCGCATGGGCGCTCCTTCCTCCTTTCGTCCCTCTGAGGGCTCGGGAGTGAGATGCGATACCTGCTGTAGACCATCGACCACGCTACACCCGCGAGCCCCTCTCGGTCTCCCCACTCTGCCCTCCCGCCCAGCAGGGAAAGATGGCACAACGTCCCCACATGCACCCAGCACACCTCCTCTCACCTCCTGCCAGCGCGGGGCCTCCTCTTGCCGCCTCCGCCCCCTCCATCCAGCAGGGAAAGACAGGAAAATGTCCCCACATGCACCCAGCATGTCTCCTCTCACCTCCTGCCAGTGCGGTGTCTCCTCTCGCCACCTCCACCCTCCTTTTCGGCAGAGAAAGGTGTGGAAACATCCCCACATGCACCCAGCACGCAGGGTCTCAGAAACAGCGCTCCCATTGGCTGTGAGGCCACCTTCTTTCAAAAGGGGGCAGGGCAGGATAGAGGTGCGGCAGCCCCTGTGAAATGGTCATTCGACCCCCAAAGGGGTCCCGACCCACAGGTTGAGAACCACTGCTCTACGTGTTTGTGAGGTTCTCCGGACAAGCACAGACATGAGTGCGGCCGCTAATGGTTTTACATTCCAGACTCTTTTGAGGCCAGCAACCCAAGTTTCACTCCTAGCTTCAGGGAACTCTCAGCCACAAACTCCACAATAGCCGCATGGCTCTCAGCTGAGCTATCTTTTATGTTGGGGCATCAACGTCCCAGCCACGCTATTGTCATCAAACACAAATCGAATCATGACAAATTTGACCTTTCCAAATCCTTTGTCCAGCACCAAAACTCCTTTTGTTCTCATCTTGTTTGCCATAGCCAGTAGGCACAAACTTCCCTATAAAAACCCCGCGTTTCCAAACGGTCTTCGGACTACTTTGGACTGCCATCCTGCCCTGCCACTGGTTTGTCTAAGGAACTCCCCTCAGCCAGACAAGCTGAGCTTTCTTCTTTGGAACCTCATCTCTCTTCATCCAGGACAACGAGACCAGGTCATATTACCCATCCCTATGCTCTCCCATTCTGCTTTCCAGTCAGTTAGTGTGTGCGTGTGTGGTTTATTTTCTGTTTATTTTCTATAAAGCTGTTATTTTTGTTACTTTTAAACTTGTGTTCTGGTTCCCTGACCCGAAGCCGTAGACATAGGGTTAAAGATCTCACTAAGTTATCCTGCCTCTCATTTGGCAAAAAAGTGCTTCAGCTAATTTCCCCCTAATTGGTATTTTTAATTGGCAAAGTGGGCACCCCTCCAGGGACCCCCCAAATTACAGGGTAACAGGATGACGTCTTGGTTAAGATGGAACTCGGAGACAACCTTGGGTAGAAAGGAGATGTCTGGTCGAAGGACCACCTTGTCCAGATGAAAGACCAAGAAGGACTCATCAGACCATAGCGCTGTCAACTCGCTCACTTGCCTCGCTGAGGTGACAGCCACGGGGAAGGCAGTCTTCATGGTCAAGAGCCTGTCATCAGCAGTAGCCATAGGCTCAAAAGGCGGTCGCATCAGCCGGGATAGCACCAAGGACAGCAACCAGGGAGGAAGCTGTGGCGGCACCGATGGGTAAAGATGTTGCAGTCCTTTCAGGAACTGTTTGAGGGTAGCGTCCCTGAAAAGTACTGCTGAAAGGGAACCACACGGTTGGTAGGCGACGATAGCTGCGAGGTAGACGCTCGGAGATGGAAAAGCCAGTCCTTGTTCCCGAAGGAGCAAGAGGAAGTGCAAGAACAGTAGGAAGGGAGACCGGCAATACTGGTTCACGACGAGCATCTGCAAAGGCCATGAACCTCTGCCACTTGTAATTGTAAGACCTATGCATAGACTCCTTCCTGGCTGTGGTGAGAATATCCCATATGGCTGGAACATCTAAGGGATCATCCTCTACGCGTGGAGAGACAGGAGTGATAGGTCTGGATGCAACACGAGACCGTCCAAGTGTGAAAAGAGGTCCGGTACCACTGGAAACTTGAGAAGGCGGCCTCGAGCAGCCTCGAAAAGGGGCCCAAACCAGTGCTGCCTTGGCCAGTACGGCGCCACTAGGATGGTGTCGGCACTATCGGCAAGGATCTTGGTGACCACTTGACCCAGAAGAGGGAATGGCGGAAACGCGTACAGGAGATCGTCGTTTCACTGAAACTGTAAAGCATCGCCAAGAGAGCCCCGACCTAGGCCAGCCCTCAAGCAGTATGGGGACACTTCTTGTTCCGGCTGCTGGCGAAGAGATCGATGGATGGTTTACCCTATCGGGCTACTATCACCTGAAATGTGGTGTTGGAGAGGGACCACTTGTGATAGTATGTGGTGTCCCTGCTGAGGGTGTCCGCTGTGGTGTTCTCCTAGCCCGCCAGGTGAACAGCGACAAGGTGAACTAAAAGCGGCACACACCAGTCCCAAAGACAAAGAGCTATGTTGAGGAGGGTGGTAGATCGTGTACCGCCTTGCCTGTTCACAAAGCACACAGCCGTTGTGTTGTCCTAGAGGATCTGTACAGTGCAGCCGATGACCAAATTGCGAAACGCTCGCAGTGCCTTCAGGATGGCGAGGAGTTCCAGGGCATTGATATGCAGGTGCACCTCTAGGCTGACCCAATGTCCCTGTACCCTGAGGTCGCTGCAATGTGCTCCCCATCTGTAGAGGGAGGTGTCCGTTGTCACTGTGACCCGAGGGCACAGGTCTAAGAACGGGATTTCTGACAAGAGGTGCAGGAAGGAGAGCCACCAAAGAAGGGAGCGGCGCACCTGTTGAGGGATCTGCAGAAGAAAGCCCTGGTAATCCAGGAGAGGATCGAAGACCCTGATGAACCAGTGCTGGAGCTGATGGGCTGGAGAGGTAGGTGACTGACGTTGCCGCCATGTAGCCGAGAAGTTGCTGGACCTGCCGCGCCAAGATCACAGGGGCACGGAGAACAGCAGTAGCAGCCTGGCGCAGAGGGCGGGCCTGCTTCATAGGGAGATAGGCCTTGGCTGAAACAGAGTCCAGGGTAGCTCCGATGAAGTCCAGGACCCTGGTTGGCTCGAGGTGCGACTTCTTTGGGTTTACCCTGAGGCCAAGGCAGGACAGAAGAGATAGCGTGAGATGAATGTCCTCGTACAGCTTCTGCTTGCAGGGACCCACCAACAGCCAGTAGTCAACATAAGGGTATACCATAACGTGCTTTCGTGCGGAGATACAATACTACCGGGGCCATACATTTGGTGAAGACCCTGGGTGCGGTGGACAGTCTGAACGGTGGCACCTTGTACTGGTAACAGGTGCTGTCAACCACAAATTGCAGGTACCTCCTTGTGATGGGGTCGAATTGCGATATGGAAGTAGGCGTCTCGTAGGTCGATAGAGGCGACATTGCAGGAAGGGCAGGATGGAGGACAGGATGACCATCTTGAACTTTTTGGGGAGGATGTACGCGTTCACCCCCCTGAGGTCCAGAATGGGTTGCAAGGTACCGTCCGATTTTGGTACCGGGAAATACCGGGACAGGAAGCTGGTAGTACTGGCTGAGGACAGGACCTGTTCTATGGCCCCCTTTTGCAGCAGGGACTGGATCTCCTCTACCAGAGCCGGGTTGGCCGGGGTGGAATAATAGACGTCTTGAGGTGGTATATTTTGAAATTCGATGGCGTAACCAAGACAGACGATGGAGAGAACCCAAGAGTCCGTCATGATGTGACGCCATTCGGAGAGATGTCTGGCCAAATTCGGGTGGTCAATGAAGCTGGTGGGCAAGCGGAAGAGTGGATGTGGTGGCAACTTGCGTGAAAAGTCAAAACCTCGACTTCGTCCTGGACGAAGACTTCGAGGAAGGCTGCCGTCTTCGTAGAGGTCTCCAGGCAGAGGATGGTACCGAGGATCGAGTTGATGTTCGATACGGAGAGCGAGACTGATACGTATAGGAGGAGTGGCGCCAAGAAGAGCTGGAAGCGAAGCTGCGATGGGACTGCAGCGGTTGGTGGATCCTCATCTGTTTTGCCATAAGGCATGCCTTTACGAGGTGGTCCATCACATCATCAGTGGTGGAATGGAAGAGGCCTTGCCCATTGAATGGCAGGTCCTCAATATGCTTCCTGCTATCCTCCTGGAGAATCGCAGAGCATAGCCAAGCAAATTGTCGAAGGGCAACCGCGCCTAACATCACTCGGGCCGCTCCCTCGACCGCATGCCACAAAGACAGGATCTGCTGGTTGGACAGCACTACCGGTTCGTTGTAGAACTGGATAGCACTTGTCTAATGATCATCCGGGAGGTCAGCCAGCAGAGGATAAAAACTGTCCCAGATGTTGCACTGGTACGTGGCGAGGCAGGCCTGTGTGTTCGAAATCCTCACTATTAGGGAGGATGTGGAATAAAAACATCTCGCAAGAGTCCAGGCGACGGCCCTCTCAATCAGGCGGGGTGGTGTGCGCCCTCTTAGGGCCTTTGGTTTGAGAAGAGTCGACAAACAATGGAATTGGGCACCAACTGGTTAAAGAAGAAGTCAACCTCCTTCTTCTGGGTCCTATAGAGATGCTCAAGATGATGAGGTATCGGCTGCAAGGATGCAGGCTGGGCCCAAGGGTGTTTCAATACTTCCTGCAGAACAGGCAGGAACGGTATCGGTGCTGCAAATGGAGGGCAGGTATCCACATAGTTAAACACAGGATCCTACACCATCAGAGCTGGACCAGAAACGTCAAGACCAGGAGCATTTGCCATATGAAGAAGGATGTCAGAAAACTGTTTAACATCCTCAGGCACCGACTCCTGTGTGGGCTCCCCAAATGCCAGTGGTGGAGACACGTGGGATTCCGGTGTAGAGTCTCCAGAGTCAGAGTCCGACTCGTACGAGTGGGAGGATCGCGAAGGCGATCGTTGGGCAGGTGGTAGTTGAGTCGGCAGAGAGACGGTCGGAGCGGGTGGAATAGTGACTGCCGATGGTGCCGAAGACGGTACCGGTGGTAGAATTGTCAACTGTGGTACCATAGACGTCGAAATGGGTAACACAGTAGGGATTGGGCATTGAATGGACTGAGTTGAGGTTGGCACCGTCATTGAGTGCTGAGACAGTGACGGTGGCTCCAAAGCTGGGCGATAAATGGTAGATGTCACCCAAGGAGGTGGCAACACGGGCCTGTAGCATGGTGAACGGTCTCTAGATCACCGGTGGTAGTAGGGGGATCTAGACCGCGAGCGCAATGGAGAATGGCAGTACTGGGACACAGGATGTAACGGGAGCCTGATGACGGCGACTGAGATAGATGACAATATGCGGACCACCAACGGACATCTGTGTGGTACCAGTCTCTATATGTAGGGGAATAAGAATAATAGGACCCCGGTTGCTCATGCCATAGGTGTTCATGCCCATATCTCACAATGTACCACGCAGATGAAAAAGGCAAATCAATCCTGGGCCTAGATCTGCCACGCTCAGAGGTGGCCTCCCGCTTCTGCGGGGATCGATGTTTGTTGGCCTGGCTCAGAGAGCACACTGCACTATGGTGAGCGCGGTCACGAGAGGACGCCCAGTGACGAGACGGAGCCCTCGGAGTCTCCAAAGAAGGGTCTGGGCGGTCCATCCCTTGTACAGGGTGACTGAGCGGCACAGTTGGCGCAGACAACACATGCGGATCTAAAGGCACTGAGGAGTTATTTAGGGCAGATTGCACCCAGGTCAGTGGGAGCTGGGAATCTTCATCATGTTCCACAGATATATCAGGTGGGCCTTCCTCCTCAACCATCTCCCTCACAAGTTGAGTTGGAGGAGGCGTGGGCAGACAAGTCATCTGTGGGGAAGGCGATCTCCACTTCTCCTTTCACTGCTTCTTCTTGTTCTTTGTAGCCGGATCAGGCGAAGCCATTTACGTTGGGCCGCTGTAAGGGTCTTGATTGGTTTCACTTCCTGTGAGCCCGCAGGGGCATCCCCCGATGCAGAGGTGACTGGCGTTCAATGAAGCTTCGGAATCCGCGGTAAGCCGGAGACCGGAGGCAGAGATGACGGTACCGAGCTCGGTACCATTACTGTCGATATCGCAGCTGTTGATACCGAGGAGGTTGTGGTCGAAGATCGCACCACCAAAGAAGAACAGGAAGTCATGGCTGTAAAGAGGGTGGTATTCTCAGCTGCCTGCTCTTTGATTTTTAAAGACTGTTCCCAACAGTGAGATTTCAGCCTTGACGACCTGTTCCTCAGGGTCTGCACCGTGAAATCTCTGCACACAGAGCAGGCTGGCACGTTATGGGTTTCCCCAAGACAAAAAAGACACTTGGAGTGCCCGTCTGAGAGGGCGACTTTCCAACCACAAGACACATAGTTTTTAAAGAGCGCAGACATAAGAAAGAGAAAACTCCCACAAGAAAAAAAGTCCAAAGAGAAGGCCAAGAAAGAAGCCGCAAGGCTGGAGAACTTTCTGTTCACTGCATACACGCCGGCGGATGAAAAAGAACTGAGGAGAGACTGTTGGCTTGGCAGGCTGAGCATGCTCAGTACAAGCAGGGGGGAGGGGTTCCCGCCAAGCCACTTAGCTCTAGAATCTTCCGAATGCTACCAAACATGCACGAAGATCCCAATGTGTGAGGCACAGGGACCACGAAGGAGAACCATATATCACCAAAGCTATTTTGTTTGCACTTATCAGCTTGCCCATGAGATTAAGAATCCAAGTCTATTCACTGTTTGCTGGAGCCTACACCTACAAAGCTATGCTAGCATGTTACAGAAAAACGAAAGGATACAACAAAGGAATATCAGGAAGACTTTATTCCCACTACATTATCAACTACTCAAAGCTGAACAATATGGATTAGACCATCAAACAACTGAACTACAAATATATCAGATTGAACAATGTGGATTGCAGTTTGAAAGTGCTAGTCATAGAACTTAGCAGAATCATACTCAAACTGAGATTTGGTGTGCTTTTTTTTTAATCCTCTGGGAAAATACAGTTTATGAAATGAATTTTTCAGCTATATATATTATTTCTTATGAAACTAAGCTCGTAACATTTTTGCACCATATTTTCAGGTGCAGACAGGTTAATTTTAACATATCTCCATGGAACATATTAGGAATATGCAGAAGCACAATCTGGAAATAAAGGTAATCATAAAGGAAGCATCATAATCATGTTCAAAAAACAAGTAATTTCTTTCAGCATCCTCCTCACACATATCCATGGAAGATGAAAGCAACAGCTTATGCCTCTCTTCTTCAACAGGCAGTACTCAGGCAGTAATTCACTCCGTTCAGAAGTCCATGGTTTCATATACTTTTTCTAGAAAAGCTGACACAGTCTTCATTTCTTCTGATTGCTGAATAGTGTTCAAGTCATTAAGAAGAACTTGTTGGTGTCTAACTTTCAAAAGCTCATTCTATAGGATGTGAAAAGGCAGAATACTTAAGATAGTATGAATATAACATAAAGTATTATCATGTAACAATTCAAAGCAATTTCCAGAAAAGCTTTGGAAGCTCAAGTCTGCAAGGATGGCACTATGACAAAAGAGTAATGAAACTTAGAATACAGCAGGAAATAGTAACGATCATCATTTCTATTATCCAGGATTGTCTAAAGGGACCCTAGTTGCAGGTGATGTAAACCAGAGTGTGTTAGTTAGCTCATGTCTTGCCTGTGGCCTTCCCATGGGCAGCTACTAGGATAGTGTATGAACTGAATACTATACTAGAAAACCTTTTTTCTAAAAAAAATCTATCACAACTCTTCATTTGTTCTTATTCTCAGGAACACAATAGTGATGGGAAGTTTGTTCCTACTGTGAAATATCAAACAACGAAAACGAAACAGTCTGCAAGAAGAAATATCAAGAAGTTAATATTCAGTGTTGAAAAGCTCCCAAAACTTACCACCCTATATCCACTCACCTGAAGGGTGGGTGCTTTTAGACAGTTCTCTGAGATATCTGGAAGAGCAAGAACATCTTTATAATCTCTCTGGAATACCTGCAGAGAAAGGGAGAATGCATAACATGAATATATCTAGATATTTAATTCTACCTTTCCCTTATGTCATTACTGTGAAAAAAACTTTGTTATATACCAAGATTTTTAACTGCATTTCTTTTACAAACCACTACTGTCAAAGGCAAATAGCAACCATTTTGCCCTCTTCCTTAACCCATGTAGAAATGAGACAAGCCCAGTTCTAATTCAAACAAAATGTGAAAACAAACCCCCATTTCCTAGATACCTTGCTTGCTGCTGCTTCCTCTGCTGCCAGCTCACATTTTAATTTCAATACACTGTTCTGGAAACTTTCAATATTCTTATTTATGAACTCTGCTGCTTGCAAAACTTTATCCAATTCTTTCTGCATTAAAAAAAGAAGTTAAGGAATGTATGGAAAGCAAGGAATTATTCATATGGCAAACATTACGCCTGCATTAGCCTAGCTCTTTCTGCTACCAATAGATGACAAGGTTTAAATATTCTCTGTTAATTATACAGCAGTTTTGGGTCTGATTCTATCCAAGAGTGATGAGCTGGTTAAAGGGGTGAAAGTGGATCTTTTGTGGGAGTGACCATGTTCTGATGGAGTTTGTTACACAATGGAAAGGGGAAGCCAAGCATTATTTAGGCACACATTCTAGAATTTAAGAAAGCTGATTTCAGTAAACTCAGGGAAATACTCAGGATGATCTCATGGTCAGGAACACTAAAAGAGAAAAGAGAGCATGATTGATGACAGTTTCTTAAAAGTTAGTTTTTGAAGGCACAATGTCTAACAACTCCAATGAGAAGAAAAAAATTGGAGGTGTCTGGAGAACCTGGGATGGATGTCTAAATAACTTTAAGCTGAGCTAAGATTTAAAAGGCATTATGTACAAGAAACGGAAAAGGGAAAGTCACCAAAGAAGAATTCAAACAAATATCCTGCAAGAATAGGAAGAAAGTCAGAAAAGCTAAAGTGCAGCATAAGCTCAGGATTCCAACATCGGGGTGGGGGCGGGGATAAAAACAATATAAAGTGGGGAAGGGGATTATTATGCCCATAGCAAGACGAAGGACAAGGAAACGGTAGGGTCTCTGCATGGAAAAGATGGTGAAATGCTAACACGAGACAGAGAAAAGGCAGAACTACTGAACACCTTCTTTACCTCAGTCTTCTCTCAAAAGGACAACAAGGCTCAACCTGAAGGAAATGGAGCTGATGCTGCTTAATGGGAAATGCAAAACAGAATAGGGAAAGAGTTTGATCAGGAATACTTGGCCACATGAACTCCATCCAGGGATATTAAAATAACTTTCAGAAGTAATCTCAGAACCCCTGGCAACTATCTTTGAGAATTCTTGGAGCAGACTGGAAAAAGGCATATGTTGTCCCTGTCTTCAAAAAGGGAAGTAAGAGGACCCAAACAATTACCATCAGCAACCTTAAACTCAAACCCGGAGACAAACTAATCAGCTTTGATGTGGTCTCTCTGTTCACCAAAGTTCCCATAGCGTACACCATTGCACTTATCAACCAGATATTTCTCAAAGACATCACAGCCCTGTTTCAACATTGCCTCACTACTAGTTACCTCCACTGGGACAATATGTTCCACAAGCAGAGAGATGGGGTTGCCATGGGAAGCCCGCTCAGCCCCACGATAGCAAATTTTTACATGAAACACTTTGAAAAGCAAGCGTTGGAAACCTGCATCAAAAAAGCCCACTATATGGTTCTGTTATGTGGACGACACTTTCACCATTTGGAGCCATGGAGAAGGTGAACTGGCCATGTTTCTGGACCATCTGAACAACATCCAGCCGAACATCCAATTTACCATGGAAAAAGAAAATGAAAGACTACCATTTCTGGATGTCCTAGTCCGCAAACCTAAACAACCCTTGGGACATACAGTTTACAGAAAACCTACACACACTGACAGATATCTACACAAAAACTCCAACCATCACCCAGGACAAAAAAGGAGCACAATAAAAACTCTGGTAGACCATGCAAAAAGAATCTGTGAATCCCACCTCCTGAAAGATGAACCAAATAATCTAAACTGGGCTCTACAGGCCAATGGTTCGTCCAGTTCAGACATCAGAAGAGCCTCAAGACCCGGAAAAAACCACAGAAGTGAAGATAAGCAGCCAACCAAAGGGACTGTGTTTTTACCATACACCAAAGGGGTAACTGACTGCATAGGGATGAAGAAACAACCTCCAAAGAATCTATAGACCGACTGAGAAAATTAAAAAAATGCCATGTTCAGCAAAGGACAAAAGGGATCCTCTAACTTCTGGTCGAGTTTATCGCATACTTTGCAGTTGTAGCCAGGTCTACATAGGGATTACAAAATGCAACATTGAAACATGAATTAAAGAACATGAAAGACACTGCAGACTGATCCTGCCAGAAAAATCAGCAGTAGCAGAACATGTTATAAACCAATCTGGACACAGAATGCTTTTTGAAAGCACAGAAATTCTGGAATGTTCTGACAACTACTACCATATGTCAGACTACACAGAGAGGCCAATGAAATCCATAAACACACAGACAATTTCAACAGGAAAGAAGAAACTTGGAATGTAAACAAAATTTTGATACCAGTACTGAAGAACTTTAAAATCAAGACTCAAAATATGCCAATGAACACCACCCAGACTCTGGAGGTCCGTCTACAAGAAACAACACAATAGATGGCTAATGTACTTAACGCACTGTTAGGCATATTGTTACCCTGTTCTCTGGGGGTCCCAGGAGGGTTCCGCTGAGAGGATCGTGAGGCCCCCTTGTCTCGCCCTTTTGTCCCAGGACGCCATTGCACAAGACCATCCCTCAGTGTGAGAGATGGCAGGCATCCCAGTCTGACTCACATTCCTTCCTCAGGGTGCCTGATCTACCTCAGAGGTTACAGGGAGACCTCGGGTCAGCCAGCCTGTTGGTCTCCAGCCAAAAAAAAAAGTAAAAAACAGAACTTAACCAACAAAACTACACAACAAGGCAAACAAAACTACCTACAAGGCGCAACTATTTACAGCTACTGGGAGCTCAGGAGGGGGTCGCCGCTCCACCTCCGCTCCGTGCAGACAGTGGCCGTTCAACCATTGTTGAACGCCTTGTAGATTGAGACAAACGTCTCGGACAAATTAATGGCTGGCATCTCCCAGTAATTTAAAGAAACTTGAGGGGCAATTACATTAACGGGAGCCTTCCCGGTGCCCTCCTCAAGCAGTTTGGCATCTGGAATTCCCTTTGAGTCGACTGGTTGGCCCTTCCACTCCTTAACCTGTGAGACATGGAAGAACTTTAGCCAGTCTCCTTTCTTCTGTGGGATTCTCACTTGATAGACAGCGAGGGAAATCCGCTTCACAATGGGGACGGGGTCAACACACTTGGCAGTGAGGGAATGTTTATCCTTATAGAAGTTTCTATAGAGGACCAACTGTCCTTCCTCCCACTGGTAGGGGCAGTGGACCCATCCCAGCCTTTTGTCCATTTTCTGTAAGTTTTTGCCTAACTGGGCTGCGATCTGCCGGTGGACCTGCCCAAGATGGCTGACTAGATTTCTTACCCACTCGTTCTTTAGAACCACCGGTTCCAACTTGGAGGGGAGGCTTGTATTTATCTAAAATGCCTCCGGCAGCATCATCTTCCACCCTGTGATAACCATACGTGGCATGAAGCCGGGGAACGCCACCGTGCCTCAAAAGGCCATTAAGATGATGGGCAGCTTCGTGTCCCAGTCTTTATCAGAGGAACGAACCATCTTCCGAAGGGCCTCCTTCAAAGAGCGGTTCGTCCTCTCAACCTGTCCTGAGCTTTGAGGGAGGTGGGCAATATGGAAGCACTGGCAAATGCCCAATGCCTTGCTCAACTCTTGGGTAACCTCACCGGTGAAGTGCAGCCCCCAAGTCATAGTCAAGGTCACGTGACACTCCCCACCTCGCCCAGACATTATTAAAGAGCAAGCGCGCTGCCGTGCTTGCCGTGTTGTCTCTGCAAGGAAAGGTCTTGATCCATTTGCTGAATGGATCGATGGCCGTTAGGAAGTACTTATTCCCATGTGGGGTCGTGGGTAGCGGATCTATGAAATCTATTTGAATACCCTACCAGGGACCCTTGATGCGTTGGTGCTGGATGGGTGCCTTGGGGCCGGTGGGGTCAGCGTTGACCATGGCGCAAGCCAAACAGTTGTCTACCCACTGGTCGGCATCCTGCTTAACTGGCAGCCACCACCAGGTCTCCAGAACCCAGTCCAGGGTCACGCTTTGCCCTTGGTGTCCCTGCTTGTGTACAAACTGGATAATGTCACTGCGGAGGTCCTTGGGTACGATCCAGTGGCGCTGGCCACTGGCGTCAATAGCCCAACACACTCCGTCCAGCTGGGAGATCTTGAGCTGGCCAGACTCGTCCGAGCCTTTCCTGGCCAATTCCAAAATCTCTGAGTCACTTTTCTGTAGTACTCCTAGATCAAACATGGGTGGAACTAACTGCTCCTTTGGATTAACATTAATGGCAGCGATGGGAGCCCCATCGTCCTGCAGGGCTGCATCACATGCTATGGCGTGTGCCCTGGTGTTCCAAATACAGGTAGCCGTACCCTTTTTCTGGTGTCCTCTGACATGAGCTACCCAAGTAGGGGCAACCCGTTCCTCAATTTGGGCCGCAATATGGACCCATTTCTTTAGATGGGCTATGGGCTTCCCATCGAATGTTTTAAGATCATTTTGTAGCCAGATTGGTAACCAGACGGTTGCAGTCTTAGCCGTCCAATCGGAGTCTGTATAAATGGCCAGGGGGCAGTCAAGTGGCTCGTGCTCCAAAATGGCTTTCAGAGCCTCTACCTCCACCGCTTGGCTAGAGTGTGGCCGGGCTTTCCCCTGTAGAGTGAAGGAGTTCGTGACACAGATCGCTCCATAGCCTGTCCACGGGCTACCGTCCACATGCATGGATGATCCGTCACAGAACTAACAAACAAAGCCCTGTAACTGAGCTTCCTTAAGGGAGGCTTCCCATTCCACTGGCCAGTCACTAGTGTTCAATGGTGGTAAAGGGCACTCATGCGTGGCTCTGGTCACAATTAGACCATATGGAGCTGGTGGGTCCTGCGGCTGCTTCTGAAAATCCACCCCACGCGACACCAGGGAAACATTCCATTTGGCAATCCTGGTGTTAGACACCTGGCCATTCTGGACTTTCCCTGAAAAGATGTATTTAAGTGGTGAGTGTGTGTGTGTGGGGGTCAGGACAATCACATGGGCACCTCTAATCATAAACTCCCAATGTGTTAGAGCCCAGAGAAGAACGAGACAGGTCTTCTCACAAGGACTAAATTTGGTCTCGTGTGGATTCAGATTTCTGGAGGCATAACCTATCACACACTGAGTGCCACTCTGCTGTTGCGATAAGACCGCACCTATACTCTTGTCAGAGGCGGCTAACTGAATAAGGAACGGCCTTGCCATGTTTGGGTGCACCAAAGCTGGCGCTTTCATTAAATTCTCAAGCTGTGCAAACGCCTGCTATTGTGCTGGTCCCCAGTTCCACTCGGCGTTCTTCTTTAGTAGGGCATACAGAGGCTTCGCTTTGGCAGAGAAAGACTCTATAAAACCCCTAGAAAAGTTGAACGTTCCAAGTAGGGAGCGCAGGGAATGCACGTTTGTGGGGGCTGGCAACTTTGTGATCACCTCTACCTGCTGCGCATCGAGAGTGCGACCATCACTGCCCAGACAAAGACCTAGGTATTTCACCTCAGTGGACACCAACTGGGCCTTTTCTCTATTGGCCTTGAAGCCGGTGTCGCAGATGATCCTTAACACTTCACTGGTAATTTCCTGGGTCTTCTCTTCAGTGTCGGAATGGAGCAAAATGTCGTCCATGTAGGATAAGACGTGGGACCTTGAAGCTGGCTGCAGTTTGTTCCACATCTTAACCACAAGTGCGTGGCAAATGCTTTGGCTAGAATGGAAGCCCTGGGGCGTGTGTTTAAACACATACTATTGGCCCCTGAACATGAAGGCAAATTTATACCAACACGCCTCGTGGAGTGGAATAGAGTGAAAAGCATTGGCCAAGTCAATGACGCTGTAATACTTAGCTCCTGCTGCAATGGCAGACAGGATTTCATTGTATTTTGCCACAACTGGTGCCACGGGAGGAGTTACAGAGTTCAAAGCATTGAAATCTATAGTCATCCTCCACGTTTTGCCATCTGATTTTAGAACTGGCCATAAAGGCGCATTACAAATTGATTGCATAGGGGTTATTACATCCCACTGGAGGAGCCCCTCCATGGTTTTCCCTATGCCTTCTTCGGCTTCAGTTGGGTATCTGTACTGTTTTTGAGGAGGGATATCTCAGCCCTCTATCAGGACACAAGCCTCCTTTACAGTCCCACACTCGATTTTATCTTTAATCCAGACCTCCAGGAAAGCCTTCACCCAAGGGTCACTAGTTAAACAACATACGGGGGCAGGAGCCTTAAAGGCGGCACAGCAGTGCACGGCCGATATTTCCTCTGGTCCCTGGTCTAACTTCCACAGAAACCCATTTGCGTAATCAACAGTGAGCTTGTTTCCCTGAAGGAAGCCGATGCCCAAAAGGCTATGGTCCTCGCCGCGGTTCTTGCAAGCCCAAAGCTGAAAACAGAACGTTTCTGTGGACATTGAGATGTCCTTCCAAGCTCGGGCAAGGTGACCCCCCCCACCATATCCAGAAAGCTGGACACATTCGGGTGTGGGTTCACCATATCTAACCAATTTGGGATGCAGCACGTTCAGTGCCGCACCAGAATCCACTAGAAGGGTGGCAGGAGTTTTCCCCCTCGGTCCCTATGCCTGCCTTCACCCAGAACCTTCCCCACTTGTCTGGCCACAACTTGGCCACAACGTTGCGGGGAAGCTTCCTGGACCGAGGGCAGCCCTAATCCTGAAAGTTCAAAGTTGGGTAGTATCCAGCCGGAGGTGGGCCGTTCGTCACGGCCTGGACCGGCTGTTTACCACCCGCAGAAAGCTGCTTATCCAGAGCTTCCAGAAGCTCCGACGTGGGCCATTTGTTGAATTGGCTCATGTCCAACCCGAACTTATGTAGCATGTCCAGATCCTGACTCAGTCCGAGGAGTACATCTGGGCCGTGGGGTCGTACCCACCAGACGTCTCTTTGGGATGGCCAGATTCACTGGGCTGTTTGGGGGCAGTGGGCTGCTGTGGGGGACCCCCTGCCTTGCCGGGCTGGCTGCGGGGGTCTCTTCCTTGCCACTGCCTGTCCTGTCTGGGAGCTGGGCGCGAGTTCCAATTCCCATGTGGAACGGAATTCAGCACTGTCTTCCTATGTTGGGAATGGGGCCCATAGTTGGAGTAGGTTACCTCCGATATGGGTTCCCAGTTCCCGGTGTCTCTTCTTTGGGCCTTGATGGGAGGTCGGAGGGAGCCAGCCTCCCATAGCATGTTAGCGATCCAATGGAGGTTGTTCCCAAAGTCCTCCCAAGCTGTTGTGGCCGGATCCACCAGACCTAGGGCCATCTTCGCTTCATGGTTCAAGCCTCCATATAACAGAGTCTTGAACTCCACGGTATCAAAATGGTACCTGTGGGCGGTCAGGGGAACCTTTTCGGCCAGAATGGTGAGTAGCTGTTCCGCGCCACGTAAGCCTCAGGATTCTCATGAGGACCCTGTTGCTCCATGACATAGAGCACGCTGGCACTCTGTCCGGGCCAAAGGATCTTCACTACCTCTCTCATCCAGTCGTGAGCCTCAAGCCTAACCAGGCCTCGAGTCGCCACAGCCGACTCAAGAGTAGGAAGCTCAGATGGGGACATGCAGAGCTGGGTCAACTGGGTCAGGTCCTGACCATTGGCTGTCAGGTGAGAATGTACCATTGCGTTCAGCCACATGATGCCGGTAGACCGAGTTAGGGGACCTAGTTGGTCCGCGATGGCCTTAGCCTCGGTGGCACGCCAGGGGACTCTAGTCTCTGTGACCTGCGTCTCCTGTGTCTCTGCCCTTTCAGAACTTCCTTCTCCTGCAGGGATGGTCCTGCGAGTCATGGACCGTGTCTCTACGGGGTGGACTGGGACCTTAGGGTCATTCCAGTCCTGATTAACGGGAGGGGGGGCAGAGTTTCCTCCAGCAAGGGCTCCCCAGAAAAGTCCTGAGCAAACAAGGGGAGCAGCTCCAGGCACACAGCCGAAATCAGGGCCTTGCGTGTTTGGAGCTGGCTCTCCAGTGCAGCAATCTGCTTATGGCAAGCCGCGTGACTAACAGCCTCGTGCTGTTCCTTAACTTGCCCCACCATGAACTTGGCCACTGCTCGGGCATGATCCAGCCCAGCCTCTAAGGCGTGGGCTTTCTCTTCCCAAATTTGGGCCACTAGGGTAAGATCACTGAGCTTCTGTGCGGAGGCCTGCGTGACAGACACCTTGTCTGCCCGCAGCACCTCAATCTCAGCCTGAAGGCGGGTGTTCTTTTTTTCCATTTCTGCTAGCTTCCCCTGGGTCTCAACTAGGGCACTACTAGTGTCTCTGGCCATAAGCCAAAGTCCCCAAGCAGCCAATGCATCCTTTGATGGCCCAAATGGGTTGATTTACGTGTATGCTTCACGGAGTGAGGTAAAGGGATCAGCCGACTGAAAGACAGAGTCCTTCCAGGGGCATTTCCCCTTACTCAAAACCCATCTCTCTAATTTTCCTTGGACCTCCTCCTCACACATGAGGTCCTTAACAGCAACAGGGCTCTCCTTAGCCATCTTCCTACAGGACACACTGAACTCACTAACACAAACATGGGACCAGGAACTGGAGTGACGGGTAGGGTCACCTAGACCCCTTGGGGGACTTGGGAGACGAACTCTGCGGAACTATTCTAGGAAAGAGGGACAGGAACCTATCTCCAGCCTGCCCAAACAAAGTCACTCTGGTACACCCAAGCCCAGTTTTACATCTCGACAGCACTGGGGACGAGAGGACGAGGAAACGGATGGCAGACGGGAAGGTCACCTAGACCCAGGGAACCCTCAGGAGTACTCCGCCTGCCTGAAGGGAGATGACGAACTTAGGAACTTACTATGCCGCCTGGCCAAGCAGCGGGGAGAAAGGGGCAAGGAACTAAAACCAAACCATCCCTAACTGGTTTTCTGGGTGAGGGGGCCCTTCCTGCACCTTGGGACAAACCTTTAAACCCTAGACTAGGTCAGGGTTCCACCCGCACCTATAGCAAAGTCGGGACGCACCTGAGAACTGAGAAGCCAGGACGCACCCGCGCCTTCTCTAACTTTTGGAAAACAAAAACTCAAGGGAGGGCAAAGGAAGGAGTACAAGGGGGCTTGCTCCTTCCGTACTTTTCGTGTTTTTTGCTGCTAGAGTGTCATATGCGTGTAGACTGTTCCTAACGTGCTAGGCCTAAAACACATAGAATCCCAGCCCACGATAGATCCAAGATAGGGAGGTGATTCCCAGGACAAGACGAAGGGAGAGGAACAGATTTCCACCTGACAGAGTTACTTCACACACACACAGAAGTCACGCACACACTTGCCTGCCTACCAGCGTTCTAAAACAATTCAACTGACCGTTCCCTAGGTCGGTACTGCCCAATTTGAGGAGGTTCGCGACTCCTTCTCAAATTAGGGGTACCAGGGTTGCATGCGTTGCTCCACCACTCTATTACCCTGTTCTCTGGGGCTCTTGGGAGGGGTGCCCAAAACACAAACACAATTCTGGGGAGAATTAGCTGGAGCATTCACTTAAGCTAGCGAGAGGCAGGGTAACTTTGCAGGGATCTTGCAACCTAGCGTCTACGGGGTCAGGTCAGTCAAGCAGTCAGACAGTTTTAAAATAGCAAAAACGATGTTTTATTGAAAGACAAACAACAGTAAAGACACCACAATCACACAGCTAACGCAGGAATTAGAAATATGGATTTTCGGGGGAAATGGGTGACACAACACCTTTCTCGTAGTCCTAAAGAAGTTGAAGATTGAGTTCATTGGGGCGCAGGGAAGAAAGCTCAGCGTGGTTTGCTGAGGGGAGCTCACCAGACAAAGCGGCAGCAAGGCGGGATGGAAGTCTGGAGCGAGCTGAGGTGGTCTTGGAATCGGGGGTTTATATAGAGTGAATTGTGACTGCAGGCCATGCCTTCCTCGGTGAGAACAATGCGAGTTTGGAGCGGGACAAAGCTTTGGAAAAGGTCAAGTTTAACATGATCGGCTTAGCGCTGAATCAACAATAGTGTAGCCAGTATGCAAATGCACAGTAGTTAGTCCGGCTTTGTAAGCCTATCGGCTCAGAGCCGGGCGCCTTTGTTAGTGTCGCGCTTAAGCAAAAGGGTGTTTGCAGGAGATGTCCCTGAAGCAACGGAGTGGCTCTGTTCTGCCTGCCTAGGTGGAGAATGGAATGTCCAACAATTACCAGCCGCAGCTGTTTACGTGCTTGTCCAGAGGCCTCGCAAACACGTGGAGCAGGGTGGCAGAGGAAGGCTGACTGGTTTGATATCAGAAGTGATATCGAGTGCTATCACCGGGTAGGCCTGGGCTGAAGTAACAATATCCCCTGACTAACAACTCAACCCTAGGGGACATTCCATTTAACAGTAGGCCATCACACAGACCAACTTAACATATGTAAATTGCAAATTGCCAACACAAGTATATATACTCTGCCTCACTTCCATGCCACCACATCCTCTGAAGATGCCAGCCATAGACGCAGGTGAAACATCAGGACAAAATACTAATAGAACACGGCCTCAAAGCCTGGAAAACCCACAACAACCAATTATCATCCATTCAGCCTGACATCAATATTGTGAAAGATTCTAGAGAAGATCATTAAACAGAGAGTCTGTAAGCATATGATAGGAATGCCATGCTTACTAAAAGTCAAAACGGGTTTCTTAGAAGTTATGCCACACTAATTTCTTTTTTCTTTTTATTGAGTTATGAGCTTGGTGAATGAAAGGACTGCTCTGGATGTAGAATATCTTGATTTCAGTAAGGTTTCTGACAAAGTCCCTCATGATATTCTTGCAAACAAGCTAGCAAAATGTGGGCTAGATAATGCTACTGTTAGGTGAATTTGGCCAAACCCAAAGGGTGCTCTCACTTATTTATGGCTGCTTTCCATCCAAGACAGAAATGACCAGCAAGGAGCCACAGGTTTCTGTTCTGAATCCAGTGCTACTCAACATCTTTATCAATGACTTGGACAAGGGAATAGAGGTCATGCTTATCAAAATTTCAGATTATACAAAATTAGGAGGGGTAGCTAACACCACAGAGGACAGGATCAGAATTCAAAATAACCTTAACAGATTAGAAAGCTGGACAAAACTAACAAAATGAATTTCAACAGGGAGAAGTATAAAGCAGAAAAAAAAATAACATTCACAGATATAAGATGGGTGACACCTGATTTAACCACAGTACATGTGAAAGGGATCTAGGAGTCTTAGCAGACCACAAGCTGAAGATGAGCCAACAGTGTGATGTGGCAGCCAAAAAAAATCCAATGTGATTCTATGCTGCATCAATATGAGTATGATGTCTAAATTATGGGAAGTAATTGTTCCAGTCTGTTTTGCTTTGGCCAGGCTTCATTTGGAATACTGTGTCCAGTTCTGGGCACCAGCATTCAAGAAGCTGGAACATGTTCAGAGGAATAGTAAATAATAAAAAGAAATAATAAAAGTTCTGGAAACCATGCCAAGGAAGAGAAGATAAGAGCGCTGGATATATTTAGCCTGGAGAAAAGAAGGCTAAGAAGTGACATGATAGCTATGTTTAAATATTTGAAAGGAAATTATACTGAAGATGGGGCAAGCTTGTTTTCTGTTGCTCCAGAGACTAGGACAGGGAACAATTGATTCAAACTACAGTAAAAGAAATTCCACCTAAACATTAGGAAGAATTTCTTAACAATAAAAACAGTTCAACAATCGAATATGCTGCTTTCTGTGGGAGTATCCTTCTTTGGTGGCTTGTAAATAGAGGCTGGATGGCAAACAGTTGGGAGTGTTTTGATTGTGTATTCCTACATGGAAGGGGTTTGGACTGGATGTCCCTTGTAGTCTCTTCCAACTCTAAGACTCTGACTCCCACCCCCCAATATTTCTCAGAGCAGCAGTTGTGTCCTGAAGCAGTAGAAAAAGAAGTTGAAGGGCAAATCACATAAATCTCTTTCTATTCATGAAACTGATTATTTCTTCAGTTTACTCTTGGGTAGAGCATCATATAGGTTTATCTCCTCAAGGTTTATCTCCTTTTCCTTACCTGGAGCTCTTCCAAACCCTCTTCAATAGCAACACTCTTTTTCTTTTCCTTTGCTAGAATTGTATGCACATTCTTCCAACCGTTTAGCTTCTCCACTGGAACTTGCAGGGTCTCAAAACTGTTGAGACACCTTGAAGAAAGTGATTAAGAACATTACTAATGTGTGGGAATAGCAAACAGGATGAATTACAACACAGTAGCTTGCTGGTTTCCAATAGATCAGTATCCATGGTTTCACTTACCCACAATCCACTCTAGGGCCATGGCTGCCGCAGCTGGCTGAGATCCTTGCAGCTGAGCTCCCCATGCCTCTCCTGGCCAAGGAAGGAGTCTCCCTCCCTTCCCAGCCAAGGGATATGCACTGTGGGGCACAGCCAGGCCTCCCATGCCCCTCTCAGTGGAGGATTATGAGTCTCCCTCCATCTCTGGCTGAGAAGAACACAGTGAGGCACAATCAGTCTCCTGTGTATTTCTCAGCTGAGGAAGGAGTTTCCTTCACTTCCCAGCTGAGAGAGGTGCACAGCTCCCCCTGCACCTCTCTTGGCTCGGGAAAGAGGGAGACTCAGCTTAGAGGCATATAGCTCTGAGCAGACAGGCCTCATGCTAGATTTGCCACCCAGGAAAGGGTCTGTCAGGTGATGCTGGGAAGGAAGGTAGGTAGGTAAGGCAGAAAGAGCCAGACAGTAGAGCCACCTCCCTTTCTCACTGCTTCATCTGGCCTGGGGCTCAAAATGTAGCATCCATACTTTTTGCCATGTACGGTAATCATATCCCTCATTGACATAATTATCTATTGTATAAGAAATTATGAGATCAGATCAGAAATTATAAGAGATTACAAATTATGAGACACAAGTCCCAGTGTAAATGATTCCCTTATATGTTTATCTTTAGAATTTTTACATCATACAATTATGATATAAAGAGCAGTTGCTTCCAGAATCTTTTATGATGATGCATGAAAAACAGAGAAAAAAAAGGGAGATCAGAAAAGCCAACTACCCTAAGCATAGGGAACAGCTTAGGAAGCTGGGTATGTCTAGTTTGCAGAAGAGAAGGTTAAGAGGGGACATGATAGTCATGTTTAAATATCTGAAAGGGATGTCATATCGAAGAGGGAACAGGCTTGTTTTCCACTGCTCTAGAAACTAGGACAAGGAGCAATGGATTTAAACAACAGGAAAAGAGATTCCACTTAAACCTCAGGAAGAACTTCCTGACGGTCAGAGCTGTTCATCAGTAGAATTTGCTGCCTTAGAGTGTGGTGGAGTCTCCTTCTTCAGAGAATTTTAAACAGATGCTGGTAGGCCATCTGTTGGGAGTGCTTTGATGTGTATTCCTGCATGGCAAGGGGTTGGATGAGATGGCCCCTGTTGTCTCTTCCAACTCTATTATTCTATGAGTCTATGTTTAAAAAGCAGATTTATATGTTTTGTCAAATGGAAATCATAAGAAAATGGAGACTGGTAAACATGAAGCCAAGCTCTCAAAAGAAGGGCAGCTCGACTGAATATCTTCCCAAGCAACCCTTGCTGAGGTCACCATGAGTGGAAATGTATCCAGATTGGATAAGGAAGCAAGCTCTTAAACCAGTTATATTCCAATGAGTAACTGCAGTCTAAAAGGGGAGAAAAACTAACTATAAGGATGGAAGCATCTGTAGTCACCTGCTACAATGTGCAGGCAAGGTTTGTTTTCTCGTAGGGAAACCTTTCTAACTACTCTTATAGAAAATGAAAACTAATGATTCTTTCGGAAGAGAAGGTTAGCACACTTCAGCAACATATTGATAATCTTTAGTGCATCAGAGAACATAAGGATTTCCTGGGTAGAACAGAGTAGGATTAATTTTATAGAATCAACAGGAAGAAACTGCCAAAGGAAAACAAAGAGGACTTTAACACTGAGGAAACACCCTGGAAGACAGTCACTGCTAGGGGCAGACAATACACAAGGGATTCAGAACCACTCCAACTAAGAAATCATTTCCTATACCATATAAGATAAAAGTGGTAAAGATGCTCAGACAGGAGACCTGCAAGAAGGGACACTGCAAGCAGAGAGACCTGTGTAGCAACTGTACAAGATGAGTCAGGAAATGTGCTGTCTCTTTGACACAAACAATTGCAATGCCACTGATCTGCAGCTCATCAGTAGCCCTTTCTCCTTATTCACATGGGTACCAACAGTACTGTGAAAAACACTTGACTAGATCATTTCAGACTATGAAGCCCTGGGAAGAAAGGTGAAGGGTTTAGGAATGCAAGTGGTATTCTCACTAGTTCTACCAGTGGAAAACAGGGGACCACACAGGGACAAGAAGATACTAAACGTGAATGACTAGCTACACAGATGGCGTCAACAAGAAAGGATTGACTTCTGGGACCACAGTCTTCATTTCTTAGAAGGACTACTGGCTACAAATTGGCTCCATCTGACAAAGGCTAACTAGGAGTCAGTCAAGCACCACCTAGTCAATCTAGATGAGTTCAGATCTGTACAGCCAGATGGACTGCATCCTGGAGTACTGAATGAACTTGCTGACACACTTGAAGAATCATTTGTCATCATTCAGGAACTCTCAAGATGCTTTCAAGATACCTTAGCATCATACAATATTTTATATTTTATTATTATTTTTGCTTGCCAGATAAATCTTGAAATCTCTTTCTGCCACTACACAAAGGGTATTCCATTTCTTATAATGGGAATTGCTTGAAAGAGAAATAAAACCTTTTCCCACATTTTTCAAAGTTTTTCTTTCTAGACTTTTTTGTAGCTGTTTCAAAATAATAAGCTGTTTGCTCTTTGCATGTTAACTTCAAAATATTTAATCCTGCTTTTTCCACTTTAAAATTTGAAAAAATAGTTAATTCATTTTCCTTTTCTAATGTCACATTTTTAATCAGCAATTTTGTTTACCACATTTCACATTAAACCCAGAGTATGTCCAAAACGCCTTAATGTCTTCCAAAAGAGCCTTCGTGGAATCCAATGGGTTTTATGTCATTATCACAAGTTCATCCACACAAACTCTCAAATTATACTGTTCCTTTTTCACCCTCACCTCAGACATTCCATTGCCCTGTCTGATATCTCTCAGGAAGGTCTCCAACACCAAAGGGTAAGAGGAGACAAGACTGTCTGGTCTCCTTTTGTATATTGATCAGTTTTGTAGCATTACCGTTTACTAAGATCTGGGCCCTTTGCAGTGAGTAAATTGTTTTTATTGCCCAGATATTTTCACCAAACTCCACTCTTTCCAGGATTAATTTGGACTGTCCTTTCCAAATCAGGATAGTTGGAGGGTATGGAACTGTAACAACATACTGGAACACCTCATAGTTCTGTCCCCAATGCTATTTAACATCTACATGAAACCGCTGGGAGAGATCATCAGGAGGCATGGAGCAAGGTGCTATCAGTATGCCGATGACACCCAGATATATCTCTCCGTGCCTCAGATAATAGCATCAACTAAGGGTGGCATCTCGCCTCTGAATGAATGTCTTGAAGCAGTAATGGACTGGATGAGGAAAAACAGACTGAAGCTGAATCCAGATAAAACGGAGGTACTCGCTGTTATGGGCCCTAGCCCAGGTATGGAGGTTTGTCAACCTGTTCTAGACGGGGTCACACTTCCCCTGAAAGACTGTGTCCACAGCTTGGGAGTGCTCCTGGACTCGCCACTTCAGATGACAGCTCAAATAGATGCAGCAGCCAGGAGTGCCTGCTATCAGCTTCGGCTGATACGCCAGCTGCGCCCCTTCCTGGACTTGGAACACCTAAAAACAGTGGTACATGCGCTGGTAACTTCACGGCTTGACTTCTGTAATGCGCTCTACATAGGGCTACCCATGTACTTACGGTCCCGCCTCAGTTTTGAAGTCCGCCAAAGCAGGACCTGAAGAGGGGAAGGTTGGGTGTGTGTGAGGGCACAGATGACCACTCGAAGAACCACAGTTGCAAGTAAGCAACCTATTCTTTTTCATTGTGGTCTCTGTGCCTCACACATTGAGAGATGGTGTAGCTTAGAAGTGGACAGTGGGTCAGGTCCTAGAGAACAGAAGACAACACCGCACGGCCAAAACGGGCATCCCGTCAAGCCCTGTAGTCCAAGCAATAGTGGCGGACAAAAGTCAAAGGTCGTGACCAGGTAGCCACACAAGAAAGCTCTTGCAGGTCAACCCCTCTTAGGAGAGCTGCTGAAGAGGTCACAACCCTAGTGGAGTGAGCACGGAGCAAGGCTGGCAGAGGCTGTTTTTCCAGGAGAATGGTCTGGGCCACCCACTTGGAAAATCTTTGGGTGGACACCTTATGGCCCTTCTGACGACCACGATAACAGATAAACAGGTGGGAAGTCTGACGAAAGGACGAAGTCCAATGGATGTAGAAGGCCAGAGCCCGGCAGGCATTGAGCGAATGAAGAGATCTCTCCAGAGGCATAGCCAGGTCCGGATAGAAGGTGGGAAGGATGACATCCTGGATGAGATGGAAATCGGAAACAACCTTGGGCAGGAAGGAACTATTTGGATGCAGGACCACCTTGTCACGATGGAAGACAAGGAAGGGCTCATCCGACCTCAAAGCGGTAAGTTCACTTGCCCGCCTAGCTGAAGTGACAGCAACTAAGAAGGCTATCTTCATGGTCAGGAGCCTGTCATGAGAAGTAGCAATAGGCTCAAAAGGAGGTTGCATCAGCTGACAGAGCACCAAGGACAGCAACCAAGGCAGAAGCAGTGGCGTGATCGGAGGACAGAGGTGTTGCAGACCTTTCAAGAATTGCTTGAGGGTAGCATCACAGAAAAGCACGGCAGAGAGGGTACCATGAGGCTGGTAGGCTACTATAGCCGAGAGGTAGAACCTAAGGGATGAAAAGGCCAGGCCCTGTTGTTGAAGGTGCAATAAGAAATGTAGCATCGTAGGCAGGGTGACAGGCGATGTGGGTTCATGGCGAGGATCAGCGAAGGCCAAGAATCTCTGCAACTTGTAGCGGTAAGACCGATGCATGGACTCCTTCCTGGCCGCCATGAGCTCATCCCAGATAGCTGGGGCATCTAGGGGGTTATCCGCCACGCATGGAAACACAGGAGTGGCAGGTCTGGATGCAGCACGAGACCATCCGAGTGCGAGAGGAGGTCTGGTGTCGATGCGAGCTTTAAAGTACAGCCCCAGGCAGCCATGAAAAGGGGACCGAGCCAGTGTTGCCTCAGCTAATATGGAGCCATTAGATGACGTTGGCGCGATCAGAGAGAATCTTGGCTACCACTCGACCTAGGAGCGGGAACAGAGGGAAAGCATACAGCAGCTTCTTGTCCCACTGGAACTGAAAGGTGTCGCCGAGAGAGCCTTGACCCAAGCTGGCTCTCAAGCAGTACCAGGGAGTACTGTTCTTGTTCCGGCTGCTGGCGAAGAGATCGATGGACAGTTGGCTCCATAGAGGCACTATCCTCTGGAACATGGCGTCGGAGAGGGACCATTCATGATGACATGAGGTGTCCTGGCTGAGCGTGTCCCCTGTGACATTCTCCCGGCCCTCTGGATGGACTGCGATGGGATGAATGCAGAGCGGTGCATACCAGTTCCAAAGATGCAGGGCTATGTTGAGGAGTGTGGTGGAGTGGGTGAATTGCGATATGGAAGTAGGCGTCTCATAGGTCGATAGAGGTAAACCAGTCCTAACGGTGCAGAAAGGGAAGAATGGATGTCAGCATGACCATCTTGAATTTCAAGGGAAGAATGTATGAATACATCCCCCTGAGGTCCAGGATAGGTCGGAGGGCACCGTCCGATTCTGGTACAGTGAAGTACTGGGAAAAAGAAGCCGGTGATACTGGCCAAGGACGGGACCCGCTCTATGGCCCCTTTCTGCAATAGGAACTGTATCTCCTCTAGCAATGCTAGGTTGGCCGGGGTGGAATGGTAGACACCTCGAGGTGGTATACTTTGAAATTCGATGGTGTAACCAAGACGGACAATGGAAAGAACCCAAGAGTCCGTGGTGATGTGACACGACTTGCCAAGACAACGGCGCAGACGGGGGGTGTGTGGCAAAGCTGGTGGACAAGTGGAAGAGTGGATGAGGTGGCGACCTGTGGCGGAAGTCAAAATCATGAGTTCGTCATGGGGGAAGATTTCTTAGACGACGGTTGGCACCTTCTCAAGGTCCTGCGTGTCGAGGACAGAAGTGAGGATCGAGCCGATGTTCGGCAGGGCGATCAGGATGGGTAAGAGTAGACCGATCGACGCCAAGAAGAGGGGAAGCAAAGCTGCGACGAGACTGCGGTGTTTGATGGACCCCCATCCTTTTAGCCGTAAGACACACCTTGACAAGATGATCCATGGTGTCATCGCTAGTCATATGAAACAGGCCCTGTCCATTGAAGGGTAGATCTTCGATCCACTTCCTGCTGTCCTCCTGGAGACCCACGGACCGCAACCAAGCGAATCGCCAGAGGGCAACCGCGCCAACCATCACCCAGGCTGCTCCCTCGATCGCATGCCGGGAGGACAGGATCTCCTGGTTGGACAAGGCCACCGATTCGTTGTAGAACTGGATGGCGCTTGTCCCACGGTCATCTGGAAGATGGGCCAATAAGGGGTAGAACCTGTCCCAGATGTTCCGATGGTAGACAGCGAGGCAAGCCTGGGTGTTCGAAATCCTCATGATCAAGGAAGACGTGCAATAAAAACACCTTCCAAACAAGTCTAACCTACGACCTTCCCGATCAGGCGGAGTGGTATGCACCCTCTTACCACCATTCATCTGGGACGATGCGACCACGATGGAATTTGGCACCGGGTGGTTAACAAGGAAGTCGATGTCCTTTTTCTGGGTCCTAGAAAGGTGCTCCAGGCGATGCGGTATTGGTTGTAGAGAGGCTGGCTGGGCCCAAGGAAGTTTCAATACTCCTGCAAGACAGGCAGGAATGGTATCGGAGCTGCCGATGGTGGACGGGTGTCCACATAATGGAAGACTGGGTCTTGCACCGTCGGAGCCGGTTTGGAGACATCGAGGCTGAGGGCGTTAGCCATTTGCAGAAGAATGTCAGAAAACTCCTTGATGTCCTCGGGTGCCGAGTCCACGGTTGGCTCACCAAACGCTAAGGGCAGAGACGAGTGCGAGTCAGGTGTGGAGCGCCGGAATCCGAGTCCGATTCGTAGGACTGGGAGGAATGAGAAGGAGGCCCCTGGCCACGAGGCAGCTAAATTGGTAGTGCCACAGCTGGCAGAGTGAAGCAGGCGCAGAGGACAGAACCGCAGATGGAGCCGATGGTAGCGTGACCGGCGGCAGTGCTGTTGAGGATGGTACCGGTAGAACAGCCAGAATCGGATGCAAGATCAACTGGGTCTGGATTGAAGCCGTCAATGACTGCAAGGGTAGCGGGTGAGTCTCTGTAGGAGGACAAGACATCGTAGCCGTGACTGGAGGAAGCGGCGATAGAAGCTGGTGGTGAGGCGAGCGGTCTCAAGATCGCCAGCAAGAGGTAGGTCTTTGGTAGTACAGAGATCGCGACCGGGATCAAGATGGAGACCTCCGGTACTGAGATGCTGGACAGTACCGAGACGCCGAAGATGGAGACCAAGAGTGATGGCTGTAGGGCGACCACCAACGGATATTGATGTGATACCGGTCTCTGTACACCAGGGAGTAGGACCCTGGCTGCTCCCCCACGCATGTTCATGGCCATATCTTGCGATGTATGAGGCTGACAAGAACGGCGAATCGAGCCTCGTCCTTGACGTGCGACGGTCAGATCTTGCGTCTCACTGCTGCGGGGATCAAGGCCTATCTAGACGGCCTGGAGAGTGCATTGCGCTAGTGCGGACGCGGTCACGGGAAGGAGCCCTGTGATGAGAAGGGACCCGTGGGGTGTCCAAGACAAGGTCAGACAGTTCCGGATGGTCCAGCCCATGGTCAGGTTGATCATGCGGTGAGGGTGCTGCAGCCAGCACAGGTGGATCTGGTAGCGTTGGGAGGTCCTCCAATGCCAGTGGTAAAACCACCACTTGGAGATGGGCCTCACCCGGCTCCACAGAAAAATCAGGAGGGCCCTCCTCCTCAACAGTTGCCATGGTAGGCTGAGTCAGCAGGGGTGTTGGAAGACACGATGACTTTCTTGCTAGTGAAGGTGACCGGTGTTTCTCCTCCTCCTCCTCCTTCTTATCCTTTACAGAAAGATCTGAAGGATGTGATGAAGAAGAGCACTTTCGTTGGGGTGCCATGAGGGTTTAGAAGGATGAGCCACCTGTGAGCCCACCGAGGTATCCCCCGACGATGAGGAGGCAATTGGCATCTGAGAAACCTACAGAATCTGAGGCAAGGAGGAGATGGGCAGCAAAGACACTGAGGATGGTACTGGGCCCGGTACCGTCAAGGTCGGTATCGCAGCCATCGATGCCGACGAGGGCGTGGTCGCAGGTTGCGTAACTGCAGAGAAGCGGGAAGCCACTGAAGTAAAAAGGACAGTATTTGAAGCTGCCTGTTTCTTAATCCTTAAGGCTTGCTCCCAGCAGTGAGATTTTAGTCGAGAGGCTCTGTTCCGCAAGGTTTGAGCTGTAAACTCCTTGCAAACGGAGCAGGCCCTATGTTGTGGGCCTCCCTGAGGCAGAAAAGGCACTCGGTATGCCCGTTGGACAATGCAACCTTACATCCACACGTAACACAAAACTTAAACAAAGAAGACATAAGAAGACTAGAAGGGGTTCTCACCAAAGTTCAAAGAAGGAACGAAGGCAAGATAAGAAGCAAAATCCAAGGAGAAAGCTGCTCAACAGAAGAGGTCTTTCCGTTCGCTGTTAACATGCCAGCGGATGAAAGAAAAACTGACGAGGGACTGTTAGCTTGGTGGGCTGAGCATGCTCAGTACCAAGAGGGGGAGGGGTTCCTGTCAAGCTGCTCAGTTCTAGAACTTTCCGAATGTTACCACGCATGTGTGAAGATCCCAATGTGTGACGTACAGAGACCACGAAGAAGAACATAAAAAAATATTACCAAATGCTACCTCTGCATTAAACAAACAACAGCCTTTTGTCATTATGATGTTACAAAAATTCAGTCATGTTAAGACCAGTTCTTACATTATTCCTTACCTGTCTTTTTGGCAGGTAATTAATTAATCACACATCATTTTTAATGGCTGAAGTAACTCATCTTCAAAGCTCTTATAATATGCGTACGCCATCTGGGCCTGGTACTTTTCCAGAGTTACTCTTTTTAACTGTTTCAGTAAGTTCCATTCATGTCACAGGCTCATTCAACTTTTGTTTTGAATTAGCCTGTGTGTTTTCTCCAGATTGTTTTTCCCCTCTAGATTCTGTATTTTCTCCATCTAGTTCCTCTTTTTAGCTTCTCTTTCTTTTTTCAGTTTAAAACTGTATTTTATAAATTGTCATCTCTTCTTTTTTGTGGTATAGGAAGATATCCCTATTTTTTCCATGTTATTTCTGCCTCTTGTAATGTGCATAAACACACATACTTTATTGCCAGATGTACTGTTATGGCAAATGCTATTAAGAATATTTTAGCCAGCACTTGGATAAGTCCTTAAATAAGGTCAGTGGACTTACAGGAATAGTGGTAGTTCTAAAATATCACATTGAATTACTTCTGAATCCTGGTGTATGTTTAAGAAATGCACTGCACAGCAGAAGATAACATGTATCAAGATATTTAATTTAAGGCATGGTTGGGCAATCATGGGTGTGAGTTTCTAGACATTGTTGACAACAAATTCCCACCTGTTCCTAACAATATGGAAAACAATGAGCGAATATGGGAATTGCACTCTAGCAACTTTTGGAGGCCCTGAGTTCCCCAGCACTGATTTATAACATACAAAAAAGGGGACTTGTGAGAAACCATACTTATTTAATGTAGTAGAAGAGTCTAGAAAAATAGGCTTCCTTCACTTTAGAACAGAGCCTCTTCCACTTATATTCCCTAATGTCAGGATGCGTAGTCCCTGTCATAAGTGGATCTCATAGAAGTATATTGAAATAGTAGTCGGTGTAGGGGCAATGCTACAGTTTAATTGTAGTGCTGCAAAGTATTAAGTGTTAATTGTTGATTACAACAATGTATCTGTTTGAAGCTTGCTTATGTATTCCAATGTATCAAATGGTTAATTGCTTTATTACCCACTGTTACTATGTATCTGGGGAAGCGGGACAAGATCAGAGCAGGTGAAAATAAAAATACCAGAAGGCATTTTGGGAATTTGAAGTGTCTGAATACTTTCCTGCCCCAAGAACAAAAGAAAGGTAAACAGCCCTGAGTCTCAGAAATGTCTAAAGATGTGGCATGATGTTAAATTTATGATCCTTTCCAATCACAGCTCTGCATGCCTAAATTTGTATGTGTAGGTATAGAATCTGTGAACACCACGTATGATTTAGTCTCAGTAACTTTGGATGAAGTCTACTATGTTTCTTGCTTTGCTACAAATAAAAACGACTGTCTATCTCGGAGTGAAGTTTTCAGATTGCAAGTTTTCCAGGGCAGAATACCTACAGAGAAGTAGAATCAGGACTGAAAGAGAGAACTTTTAGGGTGCCAGCATACCCTCAGGAGGGCACCGCAGCAGACACCATACTGACGGATCCTGTACTCTTGGGAAACAGAAGAGCTGTCAGGAGTTGCAAGTGCTTTTATCCATCTAGCAGTAAGGGTTCCACAGTTTAAGATTACACCCACCCACATGCAAATTCTCAAAGAGAGGCACAACATTAAAATCTCTCTGAAAATTTGAACATATTTTTCTGTTTTTCAAACTGCAGACATTTTCCTATTTCTTTGGTTAAAATCTAGACCAATTCTAGGGGAAGGCTAATGGAGGAAGGATGATATGGCTAATTCAGCCTCTAGGGTAGAGCTTTCCAAACTTTTCATGTTGGTGACATACTTTTTAGACATGCATCATTTTGCAACACAGTAATTCAGTTTTACTAGCAAACCGGAGGTTAAACTAACCCCTTATAAGAGATATGGACACATATATAAACTGTAATAATGAAATGTATGGGGACACAACATATCTCATGAAAACTCTTCATTTATATTTTTAAAAATATATGATTTATAAAAAAAAAGATTGTTGTCATTTGTGAGTAACAATATGTAAATATGTGAAAGAATTAAATAAAATTGAATAAAACCAAAAACTATTTACCATTTTAATGAGATGTATGAGGTTGATAGGATGAACATAGCTTTTGAATTTTTGGCAGAATATTAGATAAAGACACTTGCGTTTCATCACCAGGCATTTGTAAGTTTCCATATTTCAGTGTCTTTAGTTTGTCATGGTTGAAAAGGATACTTCACAAATGTACATAGTAAAAAAACTGCAGAAGAATCTTTAACACTACCTAACCTATGTCTGGATGCATTTTTGAAATGCAAACCCTCCAACCTTGCCTGGCCTGCCATCACTGCTCTCACCTGAGTCTTTCTCTGCCTGGGACAGCAGTGACGACACACCTACACACTGCAGCCAACACATTAACATGTCCTGACACACAGTTCAGAAAGCTCTGCTCTACAGTGAGCTGGATAGCTTTGTTTTAGGATATCGTTAAGGCTACAATTCCAATTGTTTGCTTCTTTTACCAAGGATTCAAATTTACTGAACAAAATTACATTTGCATTTATAAATCTGCTCAGAATTATGTTACTAAAACACATGTGATCCAATATCCATTACCTTTTCTTGAGGAGATTTAAATGCTTTTCAATTTCACTGTGGTTCTGTGTAGTTTTACACAAAAGAGATCTGGAAGAAAAGAATATAACTTACTGATCTTTCTTATTTACATGGAGACTTTTTTTCCCCTGAATTTGCTGCTGCTGTTAAGAATGTCACAAGAGTATCCTGATCTCAGTTTCCTGATGTCTATTGTATACAGTTTGGTGGTAAATAAAAAAGAAATATCTTGTTTTGCAGAGATAAAGGAGAAGTCTTATATGCATACGACATAAAAATATGATACATAAATGCTAAGAAAAATATTATAAATAGATTGGAACTTACCACAAATATTCATTCTTTGCAGAGTAGACCTATTATCTAATGGGTTATTCCTTTCACCAGAATTCCTAGGCAGGAGACCAAAGTTCTCTTCTGGGTAACCAGACTGTTGTCTTCCTTCACTTTATTAACAGTCTTCAATTTATCTTGAATCTTAAATTAACGTTTTCCCAGAAGTGTTAGGTAGAAAATACAGACTCAGTTTAACAGTGAAAAACAGCAGAATCTACTATCCCTCTGTCTACCTACTTTTTAGGGTGTGTGTGTGGGTGCACATGGTTTGCTCCTTTACACTCCCAAGAATGATCATTCACAGTGCATTCCAACCACTCATTCTTTGATTGGTGTAGAGGAGCAACCCACTATCTAATAGGGTATAATAACAAAACAAAACAAAACAAAAATAGGTCAGACATTTAATGAACAACTGCCTGAAGAACTTTGCAACCAAAAGCTGGCCTTCCTGCTCTCTATTTTATAGTTTATGTATATTTTATTTGTTTATTTCATAGTGCCAAATGACTGTTGATGGTTCCGTCCAATCTCCTACTTCACAAATATCCTTCAACAATGTTGTTAAGGAATGTGCATGTTCAGTTGCCATTGACCTTGTGGAACGAACCAAAATACTAATTGGTCTTGGTTTAGTCTCTAAGTTGTAACACAAAGGAAAGCGTACTTTTATCCACCTAGAAATCACGCTTTTTGTGGCTTTTGTAGCTTTGTCATCTGTTGTCCTTAGATTAAACATGAAAAGCATATCAAACATTTTTGTTGTTGTTGTTCTACTAACTAAAACTGTACTTCTTTGTGCACATCTATTGTTTTCCTTTCTTTGCCCTTTGGATAATTTGGCTTTGGACAAAAAGTTAGTAAATGTACTGTTTGGTCTTTGCAAAAGCATACAAAGTTTTTAGAAGAAAAGGGTCTATCATCAAACTCAAGCTATGGTGCATGAAGTGACACAAAAACTCATTTGTTGAAAGTGGTGTCAGCTAGAAAACTCTCCTGGTAAATGTGACTGTGAGAAAGACTACTACTTAACACCTCCTTTGCCTCAGTTTTTTCCCAGAAGGATACAGGCACTCAACCTGGCAGTTGGGGAACAGGTGAGGAAGCAATGGAAATCAGGCACATAACAGGTAGAGAGATGGTACAGGAATACCTGGCCACACTGGATGAATTAAAGTCTCAAGAGCAAGATGAATTGCATCCTAGGATATTAAAAGAACTAGCAGAGGTCATTTCGGAACCGCTTGCTATAATCTTTGAGAAATCTTGGAGGACAGGAGAAGTTCCAGCAGACTGGAAGAGGGCAAATGTTGTCCCCATCTTCAAGAAGGGAAAAAAAGAGGACCCAAACAATTATCGCCCAGTCAGCCTGACATCAGTACCCAGAAAGATCCTGGAGCAGATCATTAAGAAGTCAGTTTCTAATCACTTAGAAAGCAATGTGGTAATCACAAGAAGTCAACATGGATTTCTCAAAAATAAGTCATGCCAGACTGATCTTATCTCTTTTTATGATAGAGTTACTAGCTTGATAGATGAAAGGAATGCTGTGGATGTAGCATATCTCAATTTCAGTAAGGCCTCTGACAAAGTTCCCCATGACATTCTCGCAAAGAAGCTAGTAAAATGTGGGCTGGACAGGGCTACTGTCAGGTGGATCTGTAACTCGTTGACTGATCGTTCCCAAAGGGTGCTCACCAACAGCTGCTTTTCATCCTGGAGAGAAGTGACTAGTGGGGTGCCACAGGGTTCTGCCGTGGGTCCAGTGCTGTTCAGTATCTTTATCAATGACTTCGATGAAGGAATAGAGGGCATGCTCATCAAATTTGCAGATGACACCAAATTGGGAGGGGTTGCTAATACGCCAGAGAACAGGATCAAAATTCAAAATGACCTGAACAGATTGGAGAGCTGGGTCAAGGCTAACAAAATGAAATTCAACAGAGAGAAGTGTAAGGTCCTACACTTAGGTAGAAAAATGGAATACAGAAATATAAGATGGGGGAACACGTGGCTGGATAGCAGTATGTGTGAAAGGGATCTAGGAGTCTTAATAGATCACGAGCTGAACATGAGTCAGCAGTGTGATACAGCAACCAAGAAAGCCAATGCAATTCTCAGCTGCATCAATAGGAGTATGGTGTCTATATCGAGGGAGGTACTGGGACCACTCTACTCTGCTTTGGTTAGACCTCATCTTGAATACTGTGTCCAGTTCTGGGCACCCCAATACAAGAAGGACATGGTCAAGCTGGAGCAAGTCCAGAGGAGGGTGATCAAAATGGTGAGGGGCCTGGAAGCCATGCCCTATGAGGACAGACTTAGAGAGCTGGGTATGTTCAGTCTGCAGAAGAGAAGGTTAAGAGGGGACATGATAGCCATGGTTAAATATTTGAAGGGATGCCATGTAGAGGAGGGAGAGGGCTTGTTTTCTGCTGCTCCAGAGACCAGGACAAGGAGCAATGGATTCAAGCTGCAGGAAAGGAGATTCCACCTGAATCTCAGGAAGAACTTCCTGATGGTCAACGCTGTCTGGCAGTGGAATATGCCACCTCGGAGTGTAGTGGAGTCTCCTTCTTTGGAGGTTTTTAAGAAGAGGTTGGATGGCCATCTGTCGGGAGTGCTTTGAGGGTGTTCCTGCAAGGCAGGGGGTTAGACTGGATGGCCTGTGTGGTCTCTTCCAACTCTACATTTCTATGATTCTATGATTTCAAAGTAAGTAGTCACAAAAAGGTTTCTGACAGTGGGCCAAATGAAGCTCCATCAGTGCCTGTAGTACTGTTGTAAAGTTCAAATCCCGAGAAGGAAACCTATGTATTGTTCTTGGAGCTTTCATGAATTGCTCCCCTTCAGAATGACTTGATTTGAGCATAAGCCAGCAAAGTTTGATCTGCAAATGATGCTACAGTTGTCAGCGCATCCTCCTGATGTTCAATGTATTAGGGTATAATCAATACCCACTCGCAAAAAAAAATCAATGATAGAACCATTAAAAAAATGCTATTGACACTAAGATCCTTACTGTTACACCATTTTGTAAAACCTTTCCATGTTATATCTTAAATCCTAGCGATAGAAACCTTTCGAGATCATAAAATTGATATCTACTACGAACATGAAATATCCTAGTTTTAGTAAACGGCTGCATTCAACATCCACATGGTCTATTTTCTCAAGATCAGATTTGGATGATTCAACAGGTCTCACACTAACAAAGCCTTTTTCAGAGGCAAACAAATTGGTTGTCTTATGAATAACAGAATCACTAGTGGAAACCATGGACATCAAAGCCAAAGAGATGCAATTATTACTACTGTGCCCTTTCATGAATTATTTTCCTTGTCACTAATAAATTATTGCTTGTGGAAGGAACACAACTTCATCAACTGAAACTCAACTTCACTGTGACCTAAAGCACCTGAGCTTCCACCTACACAAGAAAACCCTCTTTTAAACTTCCTATTCTTTTCTGAAGCAAGCATGTCTACTAGAAAAGGTCTCAATTCCTTCTGTAACTGATTCAAAACACGTTGGGTCAAGGTCCATTCCCGTAGAAAAATCCTATTTTTACTCAGCTAATTGGCCTGTACATTTAAGACTATTTTCACATGAACTGCTGATATTATGAATGTTCTTTATAACACCCTTTACACCAAAGGGCACAACATCAAGATACACAATTAGGGACAAAGACAATAAAACAGAACACCAAACACAGAAGGTAAGTGTGTTGTGAAAGAGAAGAAAATAACACTGCCTTCCGAACTCAGCATCATCTTTCAACCTATTGTCCAGTCTGTAGTGAGAGATGAAGATGGAAGGCTCTGACTGTGTAGCAGCTCTGCAGATCTCATGCAGTAGCACCCCTTGGAAGAACACTGTGGAAGCAGCCAAGGCCTGTTGGAGTGGCTTCTCAGTTGAGTAGGGGGCTGCTTGCCAGCCAGTTGTAAGCAAAATGAACGGTTGATGTCATCCATTTGGACTGTCTCTGGGATGACACGAGTTGTCCCTTCTTGGCAGAGGAACAACGGAGGAAAAGTCTCTGAGAATTTCTGAAAAGAGCTGTTTGCTGGACATAAAAGTCTAGAGAACATCTGACACTGAGGCAATGAAGACAACACTCTGGGTCTGAAGTTGGGTTCTGCATGAAGGAAGGAAGCATAATATCCTGATTCAGGTAAAAAGATGAGACCACCTTAGGCAGGAAAGAGATATCCAGTCACAGGACTATCTCCTCTTTGTAGAACTGAACATAAGGTTGGTCCACTCTAAGTACACAAAGCTCGCCTGCTCTCCTAGCTGAGATAATGGCTACTAAGAAAGCTGTTTTCCATGAAAGAAGACAGATATCACAACTAACAATAGGCTCAAAGGGCCTCTTGGAGAGCTGAGACATGACATGCTGCAGGTTCCATGCTGGTATTGGAGCTGAGAAAGGAGGGTGGAGGTTCTTGTAGCCCTTCAAAACTCCCTTTATGAGGGGGTCTTCCAGGATATCGCTGAGAGATAACACTTTATGGATGAGAAAGTCCTTTATCTGTCAGCAAGACAAGGAAGTCTAGGATTTCTACAGTAACAAAGGTGTCTGGATCAAGATGCTTTTCAAGGAGGAACTGTGAAAATTTAGTCCATTTATACACATAAGAATGTCTGGTAGAGGGCTTGTGTGCTGTCTCGATGACGTGCTTCACAGTTCGAGGTAACAAGCTCAAGGAAGCAGGTACCACACTGTGAGCTTGAGAGAGAGAATGTCTGGATGTCTTACCCTGCTGCCGTGAACGATGAGCAGGGTCAGTCTGGACGGAAGCCTCTGTACCAACCTGGGAAAGAACCTTCAGACAAGTGAACCATGGCTGCCTCTGCCACCATGGGGTGATTAAGTATACCTCTGCCCCTGTCTTGTTGAATCTTCACCAGTACCTTCGTGATGAGAGGGAAAGGTGGGAAAGAGCACACAATGGGCCCTATCCAGCTATACAGAAATACATCCCCCCATTGTTCCTGAAGCAGTAGATGAGACACTGCTTGTTGAGGGGGACAGACAAAAAAGTCTACTTGGGGAGTGTCCCAAGACTGGAAGACTTCTCTCAGAGTGTCCATGTGCAGCTTCCATTTGTGACAAGACAGAAGAGTGTGGCTGAGAATGTTTGCAAGGACATTCTTTTCACCAGGCAGGTGAATTGCTGAGGGCAGTATCTGTCTGTCTACGCACCACTCCCAAAGCCGAATTGAGAGGCTGAGGAGTGTGGGTGAACATGTGCTTCTTTGTTTGCCGATGTAGTATATGATCATGGTGTTGTCAGTTAGTATCTGTGCTGCTTTGCTGTGTAGGAGATTCTCTATGGCTTGGAATGCCTTGATGACTGCCAGAAGTTCTAAGCCATTTATTTGGAGACTTCTCTGAGACTGACCAGTGGCTTCTGATTATGAGGCCATTTGACTGAGCTGCCCTAGAGAAGCATCTGTGGTTACCACTATTAACAGAGGTCGAGGCAGGAAGGGCATGACAGCGAGAACATTCCAAGTGTTCTTCCAGCATGCTAGGGAGGGAAGGATTGACCATGGTACCAGAAGGAACTACGAGGGATGGTGTTGCAGAGGGTCAAAGCTCATCAGAAACTAGGCTTCCAATGGTCTCATCCAAAGCTTAGCAAAGAAGACCAAGAAGAACTTGCAACAATCTTGACCTAGCACACCTGAGCTGGGAGAACAGGGAAACCATTTTGAACAAGGGCTGTCACCTGTCACCTTGAAGGAAGGCCCACTTCACCTGAGAATCTATGAGTATACCTATACGCTAGATTTGCTGGCAGGGAATTAGATGTGACTTCTGGAAGTTGATGGCAAGACCAAGAGTTGAGGAAGATTATTGTGGGGTTGACATCATGGAGCAGACGAGACCAAGAGGAAGTAACAAGCAACCAGTTGTCGATGTAAGGAAAGAAGACAATACCCTGTTGATGCAGTGCTGCTGTTCCTATTGCCATACACTTGGTAAACACCCACAGAGCTCTGCTGAATTTGAAGGGAAGGACTTGAAACCAATACACATTCCAACCCACAAAAAAGGCCAGAAACCTCCTGTGAGCAGGTTTGATGGAGACATGGACATACATGTCCTGCAGGACCAGAGTGGCAAACCAATCCCCCCTTTGAAGCAAGGGTAAGATAGCTGCAAGGGTTACCATTGAAAATGCCTAGGAAAGATGTGTTACTGCAGTCCAGACCTACCCAGAGATAGCACTTGATATTGTTTTGATATCAAACCATTCGGCTTTCCTCTGCCACCCCGCTCCATGTGTTTGCAAAGCTTCCGGACAAGCACGTAAACAGGCGCGGCCAATAATTGCTGGACATTCCATTCTCCACCTAGGAAGGCCGGACAGAGCCGACTCGTCGCTTCATGGACCTCTCCAGCAAACACCTCATTGCTTATGCGAGATACTAACAAAGGCGCCCGGCCCTGAGCAGGCAGCCTCACAAAGCTGTACTAAGCGCTCCGCATTTGCATACTGGCTGCACTATTGTTAAATCGGCTCTAAGCCAATCATGCTAAACTCTGACCTTTCCAAAGCTTTGTCCCGCTCCTAAATCGCATTGGTCTCACCGAGTAAGGTATGGTCTGCAGTCACAATTCACCCTATAAAACCCCCCGATTCCAGGACCGCTTGGATCGCTCCTGAGTTCCATCCCGCCTTGCTGCTGCTGTGTTTGGTGAGCCGTCCCCTCAGTCCCACATACTGAGACTCCATATCCACGAACTCAATCTTCATACCTCTGAAAATCCCTACTTCCAATTCTTTAGTTAGCTGAGTGACTGTGTTGTCTTTGATATTTGTCTGTATTTAATAAAACATCATTTTTGCTACTTTAAACCATCTGACTGCTTGGACTGACCTGACCCCGTAGACGCTGGGTTGCAAGATCCTGCTAAGTTACTCTGCCTTTCGCTAGCTTTAGTGAGTGCTCCAGCTAATTTTCCCCAACGGTTGTGTTGTTGTTGTTTGATTATTTAGGTGTCCCTCCCAGGACCTCCAGAGATCAGGATAACAGATGCAGTAGTTCACACCTCATAGATCTAATATTAGATGCAGAGCGCCATCCTTTTTCGACACCAGAAAGTAACAGGAGGAGAAACTGTAGTGAAGGAAAGAGAGAGGAATAGACTCTATGGCCCCTTTCTGAAGTAGTGTGTCAATCTCAGCACTGGAGAGGGGTGAGTGACATGGACACAGCCAATCAGGGGAAGACTTCAAAACTGAATGGTGTAGCCTCTGGTGATGATGTCCAGAATCTAACGGTCTGTAGTACAGAGGCCCAAGTATGGTGGTATTGCTCTGCCTGTCCCTAAAAGAGGCATTGGAATTGAGTCCATATGGAGATCGACAATATCGGTGATAAGAGGCATAGTTGGGATGGTGCGGTTGGAAATGGAGTTGTTGGAGATAGAAGAAACTGTGGATCCCTCGACATTGTAGATCCCTCAATACTGAAACACAAAGAATAGTGACAGAGGAGGCATTGTAAACTATGGTATTGTGCGGGAGACTGTCAAACTCGACATTTAGAAGTGTCCAATTGTCATTTTCTGTAATAGGAGGATCTGTAGTTTGATGATGGCAACTTGTGAGCCGATAGTTGTTGCAAGCCTGCCTGTGATTGTTTCTGTTGACAAGATGGTGTGGGGCTACAGGTGCATCTGCGGAACAGAAAATAGAGACAGTACTTGTCCTTGGATGGTGAGCAGACAGGATCAGAACCAAAATCTCCTTTCAATGTTTCATTTAAATTTTCAATCTCTTTTAAAATCTTGTCTGACTTCCACTCTGGTATCTTTTAATTCTTCTTTCATCTCCATTCTAAATTTTTAAATTTCTTCTAGTATCTTCACACTTGGGTCTGTCTCTTTTGTACTTAAGCAATGGATGGTCTTCTTGCTTGTGATTATAACTGCATTTGAGTTGTCTTCCTAGTTCCCATAGCCGTTGCTTGATTAGCATACCTTGTTCTATTCTCTGTTGGCTTGCTATCTATCTATCTATCTATCTATCTATCTATCTATCTATCTATCTATCTATCTTTTGTAAATGTCTCTCTTGTGTTGTTTTATTCACTTAAAGTTTTTTTCCCTTTCCTTTCTTCTCTTCCTTAGCTCCTGCCCAGCTGCATCCAGTTCAATGACCTTGAACAAACTTTGGTGAACAGTTCTATATTTCAAATTACCAGTAACCTTAGTTATTATGTATCTTTAAATAATACAGTATAACTTACAAAGTGCAAAACCAATTATGCACTTTAGCCCCATATAGTTAAATGTATATGACTTAAGCATAAATTATACCAATATTCAATTTATCCCTTCCCCTCTGTATAAATATCTCCTCTATAACCATATGTTAATCTCTTTCTAAATTCAATTATAGTCTTTAACAATTCTCCTTTTCCTCCACTTTCCTTAATAATTTCACAGAATATTTATACTGAAAAAAAATTAAAATTAGAAAACAGCAAAAGCAACCCTAACACAAAAGCAATAATGGAGACAATAATGGAGACAATTAATAAAAAGTGATTTTCATTCAGTTGTGTGTAAATTCTTCACACCCTATTTTCTCCCACTAATGTCTTAATAACTATTTCTTAATATTTATACAGTTTAATCAATCACTTAATATAATATATTGCTAAACTTCTTCATAATTCCCTTCTATAACCTTTCCTAATTAGGTATCTTAAGTACAATACACAGAATTATCTATTACGGTAACTTACTGCAAGGCACAGAAATATTCTAAGGCATAGAAATTATATTTAGAAGGCAAAAAAAAAAATCAAAATAGAAGGCAAAGAATAAATTTTCAAATACCTCATTTTACAAATATCTTAATTACTATTTGGATTTTTATAATATAATTATGTTATATAATGATTATACTAAATTACACAAATTCATTTAGTCAAAGCTTCTGTCTTCACTTTGTGCTAGCTGGCTGTTTCTCACCAGTCTTTTTTCCAGATTTCCCACTTTTCCAATATCAATCCTACAACTTCCTTTTTAAGTCTCCTTCTATTTGTCTTTACTGTCTTGATAAATCTTATTAGCGTTAGCTCTCTCTATAGAGAGTCAGATTTAAATCTTTTCAGAAAGCTGTTGTCTGTAGACTTTAAATATTTCTCTCATCTTCCCTATCTCTATGCCATCACTGTTTTTTTCTATCAGTTTTCTCTCCTGTCTTCTTTCAGTTTCAGTATACTGTCAACTTCCAAGTAAATATGTCTTCCCAAATCCTCTTCCACCCCACTATTTGACAGATCATTTTTCAAACTTTATAATGATCCAGTCACTTTTTGTCTTCTATCAAACTTCTATTTTGAAAATCCCACTATTCCTGTCACTTTTCTTATACTCCTGCACTCCTATTTCATTTTTGTCCACTTCATCATCACTGACTTATTTAATTAGCTTATTCTATAAATATATTTAACTATTAACCAGAACATTTAACTATACAAGGCTCAAGTTCAACAACAAAAAAGTAGATGTTATTTTTCTTCTGAAGAGCTCTAATATCAAGGTAGATTCCTTCTTACTTCAATCATCTGTATTTTTTTTTAAAAAAGATGATGACAGCACTTCTGCAGATTCCATTTCTGCCACTGGTCAGTACATTGGAGATCAGCTCTTGATCCCTCAGTTCCATCCATGATCAGTGTATCTTTTGCAGTTTCACTGTTGCTAGATCCTGTAGGGGATCCCCACGAGCCATCTCCCCTTTATCAAGGGGATGATTTTAACCAGATTTGAACTGTTTTACCCAGTTTAGGAGAGCTCTTCTCAAAGCTGCTGCTCAGGCTGCTATGTCACCAGAACCTCACCCTTTCACATGTACTGAGCTCAAGCCAAATGTCACCCATCCTATCAGTGCATTTCATTCTTTCTGCCAAGCATATACCTCATATAGAACCACTATCAATAACTGTTTGAGAATTTCTGGAAAACAGAAGTCCTAGCAAACTGAAGAAGGGCAAACGTTGTCCCCTTCTTCAGAAAGTGGAAGAAAAATTTTAGAGCAGACCATTAAACAAACAGTCTGTAAGCACTTATGAAGGAATGCTGTTATTACTAAAAGTCAACACAGGTTTCTCAAAAACATGCCATGAAAGACTAACTTCTCTCTCTCTCTCCCCTCTCTCTTTTAAATAGAGTTACAAGGGTGGTAGATGAGGGGAATATTGCGGATGTAGCATTGCCTTCCTTTTGGGGGAAGACCAAGGTAAAAAAGCTGTTCAGCAGTTCTGCCTATTGTATGCCCTATTAGCATTCCACTGTAGTGACCCTATCATTTCCTTGTTCTTCCTTTTGTTGCTAGAAATAGCATAAAAAAAAAAAAGCCAACTGCTTCTTTACTCCAGCTGCACCATGTATATGTGTGTGTGTGTATACACACTTGTTCCTATCATACTACACTGTTATAGCACTATTATTCCACTTTAACTGCTCTGGTTCCATACTGTGGAATTCTGGGGTTTGTAGTTTGGTGAGGCACTGGACTCTCTGTCTGAGAATTCTACAGTCCTCCCTCCACATTCACTAGGGTTAAGGGCACAGGATCTCCGTTAAAGTGGAAAAACCGTGCATAACTCTATGCCCTCCCAAACAATATTTAACACACAAAAAAGTATGATCACCATATTCAACCCACCTTTGTGGCACCAGGGTTCCTTCACAAGGCAGAAGTGGGTGGGTGGTGGGGCTTACTGCCACCTCCACTGCTGCCCCACACCATTTTTAATAGGGACTGATAAGCCTTGTTCGCATTTTCTCAGTCTCCTCACTGAGACTGGCGTAGGGACTAAAAATGGCATACGGAGGCAGCAGAAATGACAGCAAATAATCCATAAATAATCAAATCCACAAAAGTGAAACGCACAAATGTGGAGGGCTGACTCCACACGTCTCTCTCTACACTGCAAATCCAATGATTCCATGTGATATTGCCATGGTAGTAATCTCAAAAGCATCCCAAAAGAGGGCCATAAAAAGGGTTTATGAGGATATACCAAACTCTGCATTACCCATCTCTGTATTAAGCCTGCATTTATGTTCCCTGGTTGATGAGTAACTACCTCATTTAACATTTCTTACTTTTTAAAGCTTTTCTAGTTAGCTCTGCCTGAAGAATAATAGGGTAAATACAATTGCCAATATATGTGAAAGGTTTCCAAGGGAAACAAATATAATGATAGTCAGGATGCCTTCAGTACTCACATTATTAACCAATGCATTGTGACTTCCAGATGCTCTATAGTGCTCTTTGAGAGTAGCTGCCCTTTTCCTTGTTGGGTTGAAGTCACCTTCAGTACTCTTGTATTCAGGGATGTCATTTTTCCTGACAAACAGCAAGAGAGTTTGTATATATCATAGCTAGACTCGGCTGGAACACAATGCATTATGGTAGTACTTTGTGCTGTACAATACATGTGTGAACACATAAATTTTCACAATTTGTTTAATAAAAAGTGCTTTGTAAATGGTAAATTAACATCGATCCTTTCCAACTAAAGTCCTGAAATCTAAATTTAGATTGTACCCTAAATTAGTGGTTCTTAACCTTTTCTTTAAAGGGGATCCCCTATTAATATTAGTTGTTGCCATGGTCCCCCAAGACTTAAGATTTAAATTTCTAAATTTAGACTTAATTATTCAAATATTTATTTACTTATTAAATGCTTCTTGAAAGTAGGATTCAAATCCCCACTCAGAGACTGGGTGACCTTGGGCAAGTCACATTCTCTCAGCCTCAGAGCAAACCCCCTCTGAATATATCTTGCCAAAAAACCCTGCAATAAGTTCACCTTGGGTTTTCCATTAAGTCAGAATTGACTTGAACAATGAAGTGCTGCTGACAGGGGGATGTCTTTTCTAGCCATCATCCCTCTCCCGTTTGAAAACTGATTTATGAAGACCCCAAGGCAAATCTAACATGGGGTTTTTCTTGGCAATATTTGTTGCCTTTGCCTTTCTCTGAGGTTGAGAGAATGTCACTTACCTGAGGCCACCAAGTGGGTTTCCATGGTCAAGTGGCGATTCAAACTCTGAGTCACAATTTGGGCATGTGCAGACACCTTGCATTGTGTCCCTTTCATCAGAGACGTGGCAGCAGGGTATGTAGGTGCTGAGGGACACAGCAGAAGGCATATGTGGGTGCACTCCAACTACATTTGCAAACAAGGGAGCAATTTAGGTGCCTGCAGCCCCCCCCCCACATGTCTCTTTTGCTGCTGCTGCTGCTGCTGGTGTCCAGCAGGGCTTTGCAGACCACCTTGGAGGGCCTCTGGGAGTCCCCAGATCCCAAGTTAAGAAACACTGCCTTAAATCATTTCTTTGTATTTTTAATCCACCCTAATTGTAAGCCAAATTGGCACACTTGGGACTCATCTGTAAGATCCATTTTTGTCCACAGTGAAAGAGTCACCTATGGATGGGTTGACTCCTTGCTACACTGGCAAGGGAGGGGATGATGTGTACTTCTTATTGAAGGTTTTAAAACTAGATCCCTAGCTCCTACCTTCAGTTCATTTCCCAAAAGCCAGATTCAGAAGGAAGTAAGGATAGTGCTTCCAGAGAAAACAGAAGGAAAATAGCCACACCAGGGTGAGTATAGATTTCTCCTTTTCCACAGATAACAATGAGCCTTCACAGTGAGTCACAATTTTCCATACTGTCAGCTGACAAACCATCCATGGATGAGATTTATCAAGCAGTTGTACCTAGCAAGGGGTGATGGCTGAAAAACTTTATTCTGAAATCATGTGTTGTAAGACCCTTGTTACCCTGTTTACTGGGGGTCCCAGGAAGGACACCTAAATAACCAAACAACAACACAACTTTGGGGAAAATTAGCTGGAGCACTCACTAAAGCTAGCGAGAGGCAGGGTAACTTAGCAGGATCTTGCAACCCAGCGTCTACGGGGTCAGGTCAGTCAAGCAGTCAGACGGTTAAAAAGAGCAAGAATGATGTTTTATTAAATACAGACAAATATTACAGACACCACAGTCACACAGCTAACTAGAGAGTTACAGATTGACTTGAAATAGGGATTTTTAGAGGGAAAGGGATGATACGACACCTGTCTGTAGTCCTGGACCTTGGGAGCGGAGCTGGGGTGCAATGAAGAAACTCGGCGCAGCAGAGCAGTCCAAGCGGTCCGGGGTTGAGCAGTCTCAGTTACCGGAACTGAGGGGAAGGCTCGCTGGGCAAAGTGGGAGGGAAGTCCAGAGCAATCCCGGGTTGGGCGGTCTCGGTTACTGGAATTGAGAGGACGGCTCGCCAAGCAGAGCGGCGGCAAGGCTGGAGGGAACTCAGGAGCAATCCGAGGAAGGTCTTGGAATCAGGGCTTTTTATAGGGTGAATTGTGACTGCAGGCCATACCTTACTCAGTGAGAACAATACGTTTTAGGAGCGGGACAAAGCCTTGGAAAGGTCATGTTTTAGCATGATTGACTTAAGAGCTGAATTAACAATAGTGTAGCCAGTATGCAAATACAGAGTGCTTAGTACAGCTTTGTCAGGCTACCTGCTCGGGGCAGGGAGCCTTTGTTAGTATCGCCATATGCAATGAGGTGTTTGTCGGAGAGGTCACTGAAGCGACGAACCGGCTCTGTCTGGCCTGCTTGGGTGGAGAATGGAATGTCCAGCAATTATCGGCCGTGCCTGTTTACGTGCTTGTCCGGAGGCCTCACAAACACGTGGAGCGGGGTGGCAAAGGAAAGCCAAATTGTTTGATATCAAAGTGATATCGAGTGCTATCTCTGGGTAGGCCTGGACCGCAGTAACACCCTCCTACCAAAGGCTGCTTGGGCCAAAGTGTATTTGAGAGCGTATAATGTCTGGTATAATGTCTCTTTTGCAGACTAAACATACCCAGCTCCCTAGGCCGCTCCTCACAGGGCATGGCTTCCAGACCCTTCACCATTTTGGTTGCCCTCCTCTGGACACGCTCCAGCTTGTCAATATCTTTCTTGAATTGAGGTGCCCAGAACTGGACACAATATTCCAAATGAAGTTTAACCAAAGCAGAATAGAGTGGTACCATTACCTCCCTTGATCTAGATACCATACTCCTATTGATGCAACCAAGAGTCACATTGGCTTTCTTGGCTGCCGCATCACATTGCTGACTCATGTTCAGCTTGGAATCTACCAAGACTCTAGATCTCTTTCACACGTACTGACATGAAAGTCAAATCAAGGAGTTTAGGAACACCCAGGCTCTTGTACAGAGTAAAACTGTATGCCTCACCACCAAGTGAGTGTGGAAAGTGAAACCTTGGTTCCATGAGAGGTGGGTAAAAAAGGACACAAACAAGGCCTTGACTTTCCGAAATGGTTTTACTCTCTTGATATAGCTTAAGAGCCCTATGTGTGTCCAGTTTGTGCCACTGCTTCTGACGGATGACTGTGGTATAGGCAAGAGGAGAGGAGGACTGAGCATTGTAGAGAGAGGAGCTCACCACGGGCATGAAGCTTGGTGCTAACCTGAGGGTGACTGGAGAGCTATCGTATTTGCAGAGTGATAGATTGACAGAAAGGGCTCCCAATTTCAGCACTGTCCTTGCTGATGTAATTTCAATTAAGACAGCCCTCAGATTCAGTCATCTTATTATTATTTATTATTATTTAATTAATTTATAGGTTTAGGCACCTTTCTCTTTGGTCTTCCCTATTCAGGATCCCCTGAATGTGCTGTGTAGACAAAGATATAATGTGGTGTTCTGCCCACACTATAATGAAGGAAGTCTTGTTAAGTAGGGACCTGGATATGGATCCTCCTTGTCTGATGATGTAAATTTTTGCTACTTCACTGTATTCAACTTGTCTGCTTATATTCTCACTAATACAAAGGAGAGCCAGAGGACTTGCAAAAGTGAAGGAGGGCCAGGTGGATCATGCATTGCTCCAGTCAATTTATGCTATACATCTGTTCCTTTGGTAACCATACCCCTTGTGTGGAGAGGCCCATGCAATGGTCTCACCACCCCAAGAAGCTGGCATCTATCATGAGCAGAACCTTGAGAGAGTTTCTTAGGGAGAATGCTTTTTAAGAACCACAGGAAGGAGTGTTATTGTGATGTCTAGACAAAGGCAGGATACAGGGGATTATTAGACCAGTAAATGTGCAAGTGACACCAAATCAGCTGGTAAAGCCTGAGTGAAGAAAGTTAATTCCTGAATTGTCTTGTGCAATATCCCTACTGAGGACACTAGACACACTCAAGGACAGCTTAACTGAGACTAAGGACAAAAAGAAGACAACTTCCTTCTGTTTTTTATCTCTTTTGAGATTTCTTCAAACCAACCTGGACCAGATCCTGTTTACTCCCAGGCTTCAAGGGGGATTATCTCCCATACCCCGCCCCCCGCATTGGGAATCAGCCATCAAGAAACCTTTTGCAGATACCTTGGTGATTATGTTGCAAGATCCATTAAGTTCAATACTGAAGTTACAAGAACCAAGAAAAAAATTTGGAAGGCTAGCTGGTCTGAAGATAAACAAGGAGAAGACTAAAGCACTAATGAAAAACATGAATGCGCATAATAGAAATGAACTTCAACTGAAAACTGGATTTACAATTGAAAAGAAAATCAAATATCTAGGAATCAACTTAACTGGAAACACGAAACAACTGTATGAAAATAATTATATGAGGACATGGAAAGAAAGAGATTAAGATCAACCTGGAAAACTCGTAAAAATTGCATTTATCTTCATTGGGAAGAATTTCAGCAATAAAGATGAATGTTCTTCTGAAGAGGATATTTCTTTTTCAAATGATTGCATTTTTAACTAAAGAAATACCATTTAAATTATGGCAAAAAGATTTACCAAAAGTTGTTTGGAGGCAACAGACCTAGGGTAAGATTTAAGGTTCTACAAGATTCAAAACAACAGGATGGTCTTATACTATCAAATTTAAAAATTAATGCAGCAGTTTCATGTCTGACTTGGATTAAAAAATGGATACTATTAAAAGATAATAAGTTACTGAATTTAGAAGGTCATGACTTACTATTCGAATGGCATGCTTATTTATGGTATGATAAAATCAAGGTCAATGTCACCTTTAATAATCATTGTATTAGACATGCTTTAGTAAGACTTTGGAATAAATACAAACTGAGATTATGTACAAGAACGCCTCTCTGGATTTCTCCACAAGAAACTTTATAGAGAACAAAAATGAGAGTTGATAAATGCTGGTTTACATATAACGACTTACTAAAGAAGATGAATCAGGATTATTAAATGATATCTATACAACAGCTACAAGAAGAAGGTTTCCATATGCAATGCTTTCACACAGACAGTATTATCTCAGATTTTTGGAAGATAAAAGAAATAAAGACTTTGAAAAGGACAAAGCTGAGTTTGAATTGTTACTCTGTACCAATGACAAGTGTTTGCCAAGTTATATAAATTTCTATTGAAAATAGAGATGGAAGACAAAGAAGTTAAGGAATATATTATCAACTGGGCTAAGGATTTTGGATCGAATGTATCTATGAATGGGAAAGACTAAAGAAAATATACTTTGCTATGATCTTCAAGAAAATTATTATAAAATGATGTTACGCTGGTATCTTATACCTGAGAGACTTTCAAAGATGTGCAAGGATATGAAGGATAGCTACTGGAGATGTCAAGAACATATGGGATCTTTGTTTCATATGTGGCTGACTTGTGACAAGGTTAAAAAGTTTTGGATGGAAAAACAGAATATGGTTCAAAGCATTTTGAAATGTTAAGTAGTCAAGAATCCTGAACTGTTTTTATCAGGAATTTGGAGAGAATATGTTTTACTGGCAGTGAGTCTTGTGTATGCAAAGTGCTGGAAGAAAACAGAAATCCCAACAATAGCTGAATAGCTTAGCAGATTGATGATAATTGTGGAAATGGACAAGTTGTCAGCTAAATTAAAATGAAATACTGAAGAAGAGTTTGCTCTAGAATGGAGATTTTTGCTGGACTATCTAACAAGGGTGAATTGATGGTTTTAGGATTTTTCAACTTGCATTTTACTGTTCCTTTTTAATCTTTAATTTTACTGTATCATGAGAGAGATATTACAAAAATCAAATATGACTACAGGTTGTTGCTATTTTAATATTTTTAATATAGGTATAGTTTGTTTAATAGATTTACCAAGAATTAATCAAAGGTGTATAGAATTAACTAATGATATTTTGTACTTACTAACAATGTTGTTACACTATCTGAAATAGAAATCTAAGACATTTAGAATTTAAAATAGTTAGTTATTGGATAAACGTTTTGATATAAGATGATGAGTATAAATATAATGAGCAACAAATTTAACAGTAATTTCAAGTAATGACTTCAATTTAAGTACATTTATATATAATAGAAGCTGTTTGCAACAAGGGCAGGAACCATTTTTAATCAGTTGTAGTCTTTTTTCTTTTCGTTAGTTAAATTTTGTTTGTTTAGTTTAAATATGTTTTGCTTTCTGTTTAAAAATTTTAAAGTTATGTGTCATTTTTAGTTTAATTATGTCTTCTTTCTCTTTTTTTGATGTATTGTTTTGATTGGTGTTTGTTTTTTTGTGTTTATGTTTAAAATTTTCTAAAATTTTTAATAAAAAAAAGGAACCATTGAACCAGTACCCTTTAGGAGGTGTACCTAGATGTATACTCTTTTTTTTCAAGTGCTCTCCAAAAGAGGGGAATTTAAACCTGTACTGGATTAAACAATCAATCAGCAAATTCACAAAAAGCCACAAACTCCACATGGAGAGCCTCTAGATGATTTAGGAAGCTCTGCACCCAGGGGGTTTACAGAAGTCTTAATTTTATATTTCTTCTCACTGTTCCACTTGCAGGTACATTCACTTCTGCTTCGTTTTCACACACCACCAGTTCAGAGCCTTGCCTTTCAAATTCGCCACCAGAGCTTTCACCAAGCTGAAGATTGTGTCCATGGCCTTCTTGAGTTGCAGGGTTCAACACATTATTTCTTATCTGGACAACTATCCCACTCATAACCTCCATCCTTCCTGATAGTATATTTGGGAACACTTATGGACACATAGAAGGCTCACTTTCCCTTTCCTCCTTGCCAGAGTCCTCACGCAAGAAGGAAGAAGGGACAAGGATACAGAGCCCTGATACTGATAAGCTAATAGTAACCTGGGGTCTGGAGAATAAGAGGCATCCTCATCAGAGGATGAGAAGCAGAAAAGGTAGAAGGGCTAATCCTGGTGGTGGTGGGGTGGATTTTGATTCTTTTGCTAACATCCTTGAAGGATGCAGATGAATAATCAATTCTCTTCATGCTAGAAGGGGAGGATGAGGGGTATGAGAATTTAAAGAACAGCTTTTCATCTGGGAAATATCTCTATCCTGAATTTCACTGATAATCACGGAACTTAATTGCTGAACTAATGCCTCCTGATTGAAAACTGGCATAGACTTGGGAAAAATGGGATGGTAGAAATAGACTGCATTGGAGTATATGAGGGAAGAACAAAATGGATGTCCTCAGATTTCAGCTGTTTAAAATAGCCATGGGGGGAGGGCAGTCCATGCACCTATGCCCTCTCAGTTTGCTTAGGAAAGTGCAAGCTAGGACACAGATTGAGATGGTATTTGGGTGAGAGAGACATTTTCCTCTTCCTCCTCCTCATGATCTTATAAACCTTCCCCTTCCACATTTCAATGGTTGATTGTTGCTTTTATCTGTATAACAGTATGCACAATCTTGACTGAGTCCAGATCCACAGAGAGCAAGCTCCTTTGCTACTGTTTCAAAAACAACAGCTACTACATCCTGAAACCCCGATGTGTTGGAGAAGGCAGCTGTAGCTTCATCAGTCTCCAATTCCGCTGAACTGATTGAAGCAACTGAGGCGATTCAAAGGCACCATGTGAGGGTTCAATGAGGCAAGAAGGCAGTTAGGAACATCTCTCAGTATGCAAACGTATTTCTTGGACAAGGTAGATCTCCTGAAAGTAAGTGCCTTGCGTACCCTTGTGGAGGCTTTCTCCATATGTGCCATGGCAGGGGAAGGGAGGGGAAATAAAGGAAAAGTGAAAGAGATGGAGGTTTTTTTTTATATACAAATAAAAAGGGGGAAATTGTGAAGAAGAAGGAAGAGAAGAACAAAAAGGAAGAGAATTAAGATGGAAGTAAATTGGAAATAACCTGTTCTGAACTATAGCAAGTGACAAAAGAACTGAAAGCTACATGATTCCTTGGTTAGGCTAGGAAGCAGGAGTGAATTCATCCATGAATGGCTCCTCCCCGGTAACTCACAAGCTGCAGGTGGTACTCTCCAAGGTTGTTTTTTCACTTCTTGGGTTCTCAACTCCCAAACTGTGATAAGGCAGACAAATATGCCCCTAAAAGCCCTCATGGGGCACAACGGCCATTTAGGCCCACAAGGGAGCCTTTTTCAAAGTATGGCAGTAACTTCCAGTTTCTAAGACAGCCCCATAGCTTCCGAAAAGGTGAGAAAAATACAATACAATACAATACCTTCTAGATATTCTGTTCTCTTGCGTTTGTTCTTTGCCTCCTGTGCCTCCTGCCATAAAGAAATAAGAAAGAAACATAAATATTTGAAGTATTTTAATTGCAGCAGTGTAGTTTCAACCTGACTTACAATCCACATAAGCTGAAAACTATACAAACTTTTAGAGGTTCTTATTAAAAATTCAAATAGCATCTTAACCATTACAGGTCTTCACAGTCCTGATACCTCTTATTTTGGTTCTTATATCTTGTCTTGTCTTACACTTCTGGTGTTCTATCTAGGCTGTATCCAGTCTCTTCCTCAGCAGAAAGCATTTTTGTTCAGGCAAGGCATCTAACTCAGTTCTACCACATCAGATCCTGATCAGGGAACTATATTTTCATTACTTTACATTACCTACTGCATGCTAGATATTTTTATAACAGCTGTTGATGATACAGATCTCTAAAAAAGCTTCAAGCTGAAATTCTGTACATGCCCTGGGAAATTCACGAGAGCTTAATTCTAAGTAGATCAGAGTGGATCAGAGTGGCCAGCCTCTGAATGTGGGGCCTGGGCTCCAAGCCATGGGAATGACCAGCGAGCTGGAGGACCAAACTCCTTCAGGAGCAGATGGAGGGAGACTGAGAGTGCAGGAACCTGGAAATAGAGGTGGATACCCTGCGCAGGCCACCACCTCCAGCAGGACATGTGCCAGCACTGGCACCAGTGCAAGTGACTGAAGAGTTGGTATTTACGTGAATGATCATTCTGGGATGACAGGAGGAGCAATCCACTACGCCTGGGTTTGATCCTCACGCCAGCATTTGCAGGAGACGTCCATGAGCTAACCGGCTCCTGTCCCGCTCCAGCCAGTTTCTTTCCCTAGCGTAACTGAATCAGTTTTCTGGGTTCTCTTAACCCTTGTAAACACTTTCTCACTAGTGGTGGGCATGGATTGCTCCTCCTGTCATCCCAGAATGATCGTTCAAGTAAGTACCAACTCTTCATTCTCGGGCTGATAGGAGGATCAATCCACTACGCCTGGGACCTTCCCAAGCTAACTTATGGGAGGGATCCTAACTATACCACTGCCTGCAGAACACGGCGTCCAAACGCCCCCTGGGCAGATTTGTATTTATCCAGTTTGTAATGCTTAATGAAAGTATTTGCCTCTTTCCACCATGCTGCACTGCAGACATCTTCCAATGATTAGGATGAGTTATATGCTACTGAAGTCGCCATCGACCTAGTAGAGTGTGGCCACACATTTACTGGACGCAGCTTCTTTGCATAATTGTAGCAGAGAAAAATGCAAGCCTTAGTCCAATCCGCAATGACCGATTTACTGGCCCGCTGTCCAAGAGTCTTTGGTTGAAAAGACAGCAGCAAAGCATCTGAGTACTGGATGTCACTTATTCTTTTTATGTATGCCTTCACTGCCCTCCTTACATTCAAAGTATGCCATTTCTTTTCCAGTGGATGTACTGGCTTAGGGCAGAAAGTTGGCAAATGAATCATCTGCAGGTGAGATGATGAAGACAGGCATTTTAGCAAGAAGGAAGGGTCAAAGCCCAAAGTTAACTTGTCTCGTTCAAACCTGCACAAATATTCATTAACAGAGAGTGCAGCCAACTCTGAAATGTGTTTTGCCGAAGTGACTGCAAGGAGAAAAGAAGTCTTGAAAGATAACAGTTTGAGAGATGACTCCCTTAGTGGCTCAAAAGGTGGCCCAGTTAACGGATACAGCACCAGGTTCAAGTCCCATGATGGGAATCTATGCACGGCCAGAAAGGACGACAAGGTTGCCCCTCTCAGAAACCTTCTGATATGAAGATGTTTAGCGTAAGAGTCTCCATTCAAAGTTAGGATTGCTGACAGCGCTGCGACCTACCTTTTCAAGGTGTTAGGGCGCAACCCTTTGTATAATCCATTCTGCAGGAACTGTAAGACGTCCGAGACCTTCACTTCTGCCAGATGTACATTATTCACCTTGCACCATTTCTGAAAAAAATTCCAGGTCCTGTCATATATTTTCTGTGTGGTCTCCCTTCTTGAACCCAATATAGTTTTGACCACACTCTCCGCATACCTGTGCTGCGTTAAAAATTGCCTTTCAATTTCCATGCTGCCAGACTCAGCCATTTGGGGTCTGGATGGCACACTAGACTGAGTAAGTCCGTCCTCAAGGGCAACATCCATGGAGGCATTTGGGCTAACTGCAGCAGTAACGGAAACCACATTCTCCTAGGCCAGTGTAGTGCTACTAGTACCACTGATGCTTTTTCCTTGCGGATTTTTGACAGGACTTTCTGGACAATCCGGATTGGAGGAAATGTGTAGTGTGTCCCTGGAGGCCACACCACTGACAGAGCGTTGTGTGCTTCTGCACTTTTGCTTCCATCTACAGAAAAATACCTTTTTAACTTGGTATTTTCTCCAGAAGCAAACAAGTCTGCTTGTAAGGGACCAAAAGTACTTATTAAATTGCGGAAAACCTCCATGTTGAGAGACCATTCTCTCAGATGCAACAAATTTCTGCTCAGGTAGTCTGCTTGTATATTGAACTCCCCTTTCAAGTGTACTGCAATGATAGCTCTTATATGGGCCTCAGCCCACCGGAAAAGACATGCAGACTCCAATACCAGGGGCACCGAATGTAAACCTCCCTGTTTGCAAATGTATGCCTTGACCGTCATGTTGTCTGTAAAAACCTTCACATGACAGTCTCTCACCAGATGCAGACACTTCTGGGGTGCCAGGTGAATGGCTTTCAACCCTAGGTAATTGATGTTGAAACACCTGTCCAAGGATGTCCAACACCCTCTGAGTAACCTTCGCAGTGGGCTCCCCAGCCTCTGAGACTCGCATCCATCATCACATGTACCATATTGTGAACCTGAAATGGAACACCAGCCACCACATTTTTTTTCCTTTCGGTCACCAAGCCATCTCTGTTCGAATCTGCTGTGGCACCTCCACTTTGTAATGTCATTTTGCCGCTATTGCAAACTGATGCTTCATCAGCAGCCTCTGTAGTGATTTCGAATAGAAACTTCCCCACTGAACCAACTGCGTTGTGGAGATTAATATCCCCAAAACTTTTGCCAATTGCATCAGGTCTACTGACTTGCACTGCCCTAATCTATGTGCCTCCTGTCTCACTTTCTCCAGCCTCTCTTGAGAAAGGTACATTCTCCCTTTTGAAGTGTCTATTCTTGCACCTAAATGCGTCAATATCCTTGTTGGGTTTAACATGCTCTTCTCTTGATTGAGAAGAAACCCATAATCTGTCAGAGTTTGGATTGTTAAGTTTAAGTCTTTCCTCAACTTGGCCTCTGATTGTGCTTTTAGGAAGATGTTGTCCAAATACGGGTACAGCTGCATCCCTTGCACCCAGAGGAAAGCTATCAACGGAATCAGCACCTTCATAAAGACCCATGGTGCTGACGCCAGACCAAAAGATAGGGCCTTGAATTAGTAGTGGGAGTCCTGGTAGTTGAATCTCAGGTATCTCCTGTCTTCTGAACACATGGGGACATCGAGGCATGCCTCCTTGAGATCTATCGACGACATATAGTCCCTCAACACCAAATTCTCTTTGATCGTCTGCAAAGTTTCCGTTTTGAATTCCCAATATTCTACAAAGTTGTTGAGATTCCTCAGATTCAACACCGGCCTGTGCTTGCCATTTGGCTTGGGAACCACAAAGAACACTGAATACACACCTGTGAACTTTTGATGTTCTGGGACTTTCTCTATCACCCCTATTTTTAGCAAATGAATGATCTCCTGGAAAACAATCTGTTGCTTGGTTGCTTCTTTCGAAACTGGAGAGGGAAGAAACCTGTCCTTCGGTCTTGTATTGAAAAATATTTTGTAAGCCTGGGTTACTACATTCAAAACCCAACGGTCTGATGTTATTTGAGACCATCTGTTTCCAAAAGACAGAAGTCTTCCCCCCACTTTCTGTTGTTGGTTGTCAATACTGTGTCTTTCCTCACTTGGAATTGCTTCCAAGCTTCCCTTGTCCTTGCTTATTGTACTAGTACTGTCTTGTAAACTGTGGTCTTTGCCTATTCCATTGATATCTACCAGATCTGTATTCAGAGCTCTTCCCGGAGAAGCCATATGATCTTCCCCCACGAAAGGAATAATTAGAGCTTCGGAAATTCCTTCTATCCACCCTCTTCTTTTGCAGAATGGGCATCACTTGTTTTTCTCTTTTGTTTCTACCAAGACCTTTTCCAAGGCCTTAGATCCGAACAACAAGTCTCCCTGGAAAGGGAGAAAAGCCAAATTATTACATGATTTTTGGTCTGCCTCCCAGTGTCTCAACTATAAGGAGCGTCTTGCGATTGTTGGCAAATTGATGTTCCTTGCTGCAAACGTAGCAGCATTTAGCCCCGCATCTGCGACATACTTCAACACCCTCTGGATCCACTTTAACGCCTTCATTAACTCGTGCATGCTGAGATCTTGGGCATCCAAAATGTCCTGAGACCAAAGAACTCCTGCTCTTGCAAACATTGAGGCAGCAGCAGATGCTTTTATCGCTGCAGATGCTGCTTCATGTGCCTTCCTAAGGGATGACTCAGCCCTTTGCTCATCCAGCTCCTTTAACTGGGTGTCCCCCTCCCTGGGGACAATCTCCCCCAAAATCAAACCTGCAATAGGGGCATCCACTGGAGGCACTTTAAGGAACTGGACATTGTCCTTAACAAAAGAGTATAACTTCTGGCTATATGTAAGACTTTTCGTGGAACTTCCCTGAGAAGACCATTCACTGGTAATGACATCCTTAAATAAATCTGGCAACAGAATTTCCATTCCCCTAGCCTCTTTTTTCCTAATCACAGATGCTAAATTATTTTCCTTACTACCTTTTCCAACCTCATCCTCCTTACAGTTCTCTAATCCTAATGTTTGCAGCACCCTCCTCAAGGTACCCTTGAAGGTTTCTGCCTCAAACATCCTATCTGTTTCTGATTTCTCATCCTCCTCATCATCAGCATACTGGAATTCCTTCCCATCCATGTCCAGTGCTTCCTCTTGTGCTATATCTTCCTCACTGTCATCAACTCCCTGTTGTATTGCTTTCCTGAAATCCATTTGCTCAACTGATTTCTGCATTTCTCCAATATTCTTCCCTTTTGGAATATAAGACTTGTCCTTGTTAACTACAACCCCCACGTTTGGCCTTTCTTCTTGTTCTACTCTCCTTTTCTTAGCTTGTGGCATCTCATTCTGGACATCAGTGCAATCACAGTCATTTAAATTTATTTGTCGCTGTAAATTCATTTGATTAGCAAAATTAAATTGAGGATGTAATTCAGACTGTTTAAATTAATTTATCATACTGTACATGGCCAGTTGATTGCTTAAATCACAGTTGTTAAAATTCATTGGTACATGCTGATTAGTTAAAAGTGCCTGAAATTGTGCGTTCACAGCTTCTTTAATTATCTGATGCATTTCTCACCGTGACGCATCCATTGGATGTTGCCTTGCCCCTCCCCCAGGCCACCCAACCATGCCTCACCAGACTCTTTCTGAGGTTCTGGCCTCTGTGATGGAGCACTCGCCAGCCATCCTGCCATCATCTGCTTCAGTTCCGGAGGCAGTCCCAGCTGCTCCATCATGAAATGCTTATTTTCGGCTGTTCATGCCTCCGATACAGCCGCCACTGCCACCCCCTGTGAGTCCACGTCACCCGCAGCATTCGGATCTGCATCAGCACTTACATGCGCACTGGCTGACTGCCATGCGCCACCCTGGGAGGCGTCCGAGGGCCTGCCTGCAGTGTGCAGAGCCATCTTGGAATCCTTGGTTCCAAGATGGCAGCCAGAACTCTTGTCGGTAAGTTTCTGAGCACTTGCAGCCGTTTTTGGGAGCTTTTTACTGTCCCCAGCCTTCTCTGGCTTTTTTATCTTTTTGTCTGCTTTCTTTTCCATCGGCTTCTTAGTCTCCGGGCCTTTTTGCTGGCCACAATTTTTATTTCATTTGCCTCACTTTCACTTGAGGTTAGGAATATTTTTCAGAGCTCCGCTGAACAATCTTCTTCATTAAATTGTTGCGGCTTTGATCTATGGCCAGTGGTTCCGCAGTCATCGTCCTGTTACCTTGATCTCTGGGGGTCCCGGGAGGGGAGCCCAAATAACCAAATAACAACAACAACAACAACTTTGGGGAAAATTAGCTGGAGTACTCACTAAAGCTAGCGAGAGGCAGGGTAACTCAGCAGGATCTTGCAACCCAGCGTCTACAGGGTCAGATTAGTCAAGTAGTCAGATGGTTTAAAATAGCAAAAATGATGTTTTATTGAGTACAGACGAATATTAAAGACACCACAGTCACCCAGTTAGCTAAAGAATCGGAAATGGGAATTTTTAGAGGGAAGCAGGTGATACGACACCTCAGGCTCCTTCAGTGCTTTCCCACCAGGCAGGGAAAGATGAGGAAATGCCCAGCACGCCTTCTTTCCCCTCCTCCCAGTGCAGGGGTTTCAGAAGCACTGCTCCCATTGGCTGTGAGGCCACCTTCTTTTAAAAGGGGGGGCAGGATTGAGGAGCGGTGACCCCGGTGAAATGGTCGTTCGACCCCCAAAGGGGTCCCGACCCCCAGGTTGAGAACCACTGCCGTAGATGCTGGGTTGCAATATCCTGCTAAGTTACCCTGCCTCTCACTAGCTTTTGTGAGTGCTCCAGCTAATTTCCCCCAAAGTTGTGTTGTTGTTTGGTTATTTAGGTTTTTTTAGCTGCCTCATCACATTGCTGCCTCATGCTTAGCTTGGGGTCTACTAACACTCCTAGATCTTTTACACATGTACTGTGGTTAAGCCACGTGTCACCATTCTTGTATCTGTGCATTTCATTTTTTCTGCCCAGTTATAGAACCTTACACTTTTCCCTGTTGAAACTCATTTTGATAGTTTTGCCCAGCTCTAATCTGTAAAGGCCATTTTAAATTCTGATCCTGTCCCCTAGGGTGCTAACTACCCTGCTCAATTTGGTGTCATCTGCAAATTGGATGTGAATGCCCTCTATTTCCTCATCAAAATAATTGATAAAGATGTTGAATAGCAATGGCCCCAGGACAGAACCCTGTGGCACCCCACTAGTCACTTCTCTCCAGGATGAAAAGGAGTCACTGATGAGCACTATTCGGGTTCAGATGGTCAACCAGTTACAAACCCACCTGACAGTAGCATTGTCTAGTCCAGATTTTACTAGCTTGTTCACAAGAACATCATGAGGGACCTTGTCAAAAGCATTACTGAAGTGAAGATATGCTATGTCCATAGTATTTCCTTCATTTACCAAGCTACTAACTATCAAAAAAGGAGATAAGATTAGTCATCATGGTATTTCTTTCTAAGTGCTTACACACTGACTATTTAATATCTCCTATACAATCTTCCCTTGTGTTGATGTCAGGCTGACTGGATGGTATTTGTCTGGGTCCTCTTTTTTTCTCTCTCTTTTCGAAGATGGGAACAATATTTGCCCTCCCCCAGTCTGCTGTGACTACTCTTGTTCTCCAGGAATTCCAAAAGCTTATAACCAGTGGTTCTGAGATTACTTTTGCCAGTTCTTTCTGCACCATTCGGTAGCCAAGCATTCCTGTACTACCTCTTCAGCTACGCTGTGCTTCATTTCCCAGTCACATCAACTGCTGCATTTTCCCCGGATAGATCACTGTTTTCTTTTTGGGAGATGATCAAGGCAAAGAAAATGTTCAGTAGTTCTGCCCTTTCTTTGTCCCCTGCTAGCATTTTACCAGAGGTCCTACCATTTCCTTGTTCTTCCTTTTGCTACAGACATAACCAAAACTTTCTGTTTTGAATCTCTCTTGCAAGCCCGAGCTCATTCTGTGCTTCTGCTTTTCTGACTTTCTCCCTACACTTGCTAGGTATTTGTTTGAATTCCTTTGGCAATTTCCCCCTTTTTCTGCTTCTTGTACACCTAAATTTGTAATCTTAATTCCATTGAAAGTTCTTTAGACATCTATCCCAGATTCCTTAGACACCTCCCATTTTTCCTCCTTGCTAGAACTGTTAGAAATTGGGCCTTCAATATCTCACTTGTAAGAAAGTCTCATCCATCATGAACCCCCTTCTTTTTAAATATTCCTGACTGTGGGATCACTCACAGTATTTCCCTAAGTTTCCTGAAATTGGCTTTCTTGAGGTCTAGAATGCATGTCTGGCTACACTTGGCTTCCCCTTTCTGCTGTATATTCAACTCCAGAAGAACATGGTTACTTCAACCTAACGATTCCATCACCTCCACCCCATTAACCAGGTCATCACTGTTGGTTAGGATCAGATCTAAAACAGCTGGCCCACTTGTTCCCTCTTCTACCTTCTGGACTACAAAATTGTCTGCTAGGTGAGTGAGAAAATTATCAAACCTGAAATGCTTGGAAGAGTTTGACTTCCAACAAGTATCAGGACAAATATCAGGATAATCTTCCATTGCTACTATATCATTCTTTCCTGAATGTTTTGTCATCTGTTCTAAGAAGGCATCATCCAAATCCTCAGTCTGGCTTGAAGGTCTGTCATAGACTCCTACAATGACATCACTGTTGTTTCTCTCCCCCTTAATTTTTACCCAGATGCCCTCAATCTGGCTTCCAGGATTTAAGTCATGAATCACTTCACAGTTGTAAATGTCCCTGGCATATAGTGCTTTCATGTTTGGTCTATTTCTTTGAAATAGCTTATACCTCTCTATTGCTACATTCTAGTCATGAGACTTATTTCACCAGGTTGTATCAACCAATCAAATCAATATATTACATTCACCAGGACACATCCCTCAAATTTATCAACCTTGATCTGCTTTTGAAATCTGAACCGCTACTATATTTTGATTGTTATCTTAATAAATGTTAGTTTATTTTTGTAAATACTGATTCTGCTGAGTTGTGTACAGTAACACAGAAAACATGCTACTATAAAATTAAGTGGTTCTAAATAAAGATTGAAAACCCTCACCTTTTATACAAAGGTGGTGTTATAAGGGGAGAGGCAGAGCTGTGTGGTAAAGGCAAGGTGACTTATTAGATTGGGAACGGCTACACCAATCTGGAATAAGTAAGGGCCTGTCACAGCTCCATTTACAGCATCTTTGGACCTTCAGGATACTAACAGCATTACTCTTTAATTCCAGAATTAAAGTACATTTAGCCCTCCAAATTTGCCAGTTTGACTTTCACAGATTTGAATATTTGCAAATTTCTTCAAACCCTGCTCCCCCCTCCACTGTAGGCACTTCTTTCCCAGGGGGACCTTCTGTCTCGGTGGCTCTGATCAGGCTATGTAGTGCTTTAAAAACCTGCCTCTGGTTCTCCTTCTCCTCCACCAGCTGCATCATGGCCAGCTAAGGATGGATCACAGCCCAATTTCTCAGCACCACAAACCTCCCTATATATACTCCCAGCTGAGAAAGGAAATGGGCAAGAGAGAAAAAGTATACAGCTACCATGCTGATCTATCTCCTCTCCCTGACCTGGTTTACACCCTGGGTGCCTGTTCTCCCCACCATGCTTCAGCCCCTTTCTAACACACATACACATTTTGATATTTGATATTTTTTCATTTTGTGAGCATCCTGAGCCCCTAGCCCTAGTGAATGTGAAGGGCCAACTGCATTTCAAATATGGTGAAGGGAGTTCAGAAGCTTAATGGGAATGAACCTGACTAGTAGGGAGAGACTAGCTTCATTTAACCTAAGGAACAGAGAAGACATAATATTTAAACCAGTAGATAAGTGGGAGGAGCACTTGTAACTAGGGACAGATTATATTACAAATAGAAGAAAATAGAGAACTGAACAACTCACTACATAACCAATCATGCGACTGTAATCCAACTTCATTCATAAAGAGAGATATTACACACATTATAGAAGCATTATTAGGTTATATTTCTACATATAAATACCTCTCTCAAGTGGAGGAGTAGATACCTCAATTTTGTCTTCTCCCTAAAATTAATGAGGTGATTTAGCCTGTTCCAGGATGTCCCATCATTTCAGGCTATAGTTCAGTCTGAGAACCTATGTTTACTTGCATTGATTCTTTTTTTTAAAAAAAACCATCTGTACTTGATTTAAATATTATATTAAGGATATCACTGATTATTTAAACTTTGAGACAACAAAAATGGATTCTACATCTATTACTTTGGTGACTATGGATATCATGTTGTTATATACCAACATACCTCAGGAAGAGGTCATGATAACTATTGAAGAAACATTTAAGAAAAAAAATAATGCTTCAGCTCCACCCATAATTTTGTTGTACTGTTTAGATGAAACAGCATTAAAGAAGAACTATTTTCAATTTATGGCAAAATCCTATTAGCAGAGAAAACCAGTGTGGTACAGTGATTTCTGCTGCAAATAAAAGGCTTCCTATTTGAATTAAGGTATTTGAAAGTTAGTGTAGTGGTCTGAGAGTTGGACAACAACCTTAGAGACCAGGGTTCAATTCCCTTGCTCGACCATGGAAACCCACTTAGTACTCTTGGGCATGTCACACACTCCCAGCCCCAGAAAACTCCTCGACAGGTTCACCTTAGGGTTGCCATACGTAGGAAACGACTTGAAGGCACACAACAACAACAACAACAACGGGTAAATATCAGCCACAGCTATGGGTTGCAAGTTTGCCCCACAACTGGCTAATATCTACATGGATTGGTCTGAACAAACATATGTAACACATGAAAACAACCCTCATAAGAAATATATAATGGTGTATGAAAGATACTTAGATGACATTTTACTAATATGGAAAGATAATGAGAAAAGCTTATTACAGTTTGGGACATAGCTTAATTCCATTCACACCAGTATTAAGTCTGACATGACATATGACTTTAGGTTTATTCATATCTGGGATACTGAGATAAGAAAGATGGCCATTTACTTACTGATATTTATACGAAACCTACACAATGGTAACTCTTTCCTAAGATATAGTTATCCCTCTTCACACATCGAAAGGAATCTTCCACACTCATAAACTAGGATAAGATGAAACTGCAGCAACTTAGAATCTTTCTTCAAACAAGTAACCATTATTAAACAGCAATTTCTAGATCAAAGACATCTCTTGAAGCAAGCTATTGAAGCAATGAAGGTAGATATTGTATAGAAAATGTAAGGTTGCTTTGCTAACTTACTAAGCTGATTGATAGTATTAGTACTATCAGTTTCCTGAAGTGGTTATTAAGAGCTCTGCTGTAACAGTCCACATGGAAATGGAAACTATAAAAATGGGTTCAAGGGAAGGATCGTAGGAAAGACATGCAGAAAAGAAGAAGCCAAGAACTAGTTGGAAAATTAATGAACTATAACTGCCAGGCAGCCACCTGGGAAAGTTAAAATTGGACAAAGTTTTGGCTGACTGAGGGACAGTTGGTACTATAATAAGGAACATCAAAGGATTCTTTAGTAAATGGAGCCAACTGATATGGCTAAAAAGAGGAAGCCAATATGTCAGCATGACCTGGGAATAGGGTATGTAAGCCAAAAATGATGAAGTAACCTACTGAGTGTCTTGGCTAGGATTTTAAATAACTTATCAAATGATGGATCCTAAACTTGTAACCAATCAGATGATACTTGTTGGGACGCCCTCCATATTAAAATAATGGGATATACAGTCTATCATAAGTAGCAGCCTGCTTGTAACCAAGAAGCCTAGGTAGCAGAGACTGTTAGATAAACATTTGCCAGGAATGTATTGATAAGGGCTGCCTGGTTCTGACTGCTTCAAGGTCTCTTGGAAAAGGGGGAAGGAAAGCAGGGATTCTAAAGCTCTGGTATTTGCTTTTGAACTGCAGTCTCCTCACTAAAGTCTTGTAGAATGTACCTCACTCCAAATAAATAGTGTTTATGCACTGTACTATTTGCGTGTAAGGATTCAGTTCCTGACAATACTGGCAAAAATGTATTTAAAGGATTACAAATCCTTTGTCTGGGTCCTTGATTTGCTTAAGACCTAGGACCTTTAATGTGCAATAAATCAATAAAAGCTTCTTTTGGAAGACACTTGACTACTGTTCACTCTTTTGGGTGCGCCAAGCACAAAGCTGGGGGAACTTCTGTCTGTTTAGGTATGACACTATGTATGAGGCAGTGGGAACAAACTGAAATGAGTTTTACGAAATAAAACAAGGAATATCAAATGAGACAGCATGATTTTACCACTGATTTACTATACATACTATCAACTTAGAGAAATCATACACAACTACTGGTTTTGGCAGCAGGACATTTCCATATATAAACGAGTCCCCACGATCACTTTTAAACGTGGACAGACATTTCTGGGACATGCTGGTACACAGCAGCATGAGACACCCTATAATATCAATGGACACTGCTATAAATCGGAGTGGATATGTTGGACAATTTCCATATGGGAATTGCAGTGTGCATTCTAATTGTTGTAGGTTAAAATACTTCAGTAATCTATTGGACAACAAACAATATCGTTTTAAAAAGCTATTTACTTGCAACATACAAGGAGTAATCTATGTCATATAGTATCTCTAATCTATTACACATAGGAATGACCACAAGGAAAATAAGTATTTGTATTTGTGAACATACAAGTTACATCAGAACCAGAAAAATGCATGCATCATTAGTGAAGCATTTTTATGAGTTTAAGCACAAGGGGAAAGGTGCTTTGGTGTTCAGAGAAAATTGTGATTAAAAATAGAGAAGGATGCAATAAATTGGGGAGGGGAAGAATTACATCGGGTGCAGAGATTGAATACTCTAATTCCCAATGGTTTAAATGAAGATGTAGACTGGATGAGAGTATTCTGGCCAGTTTCATCTTCATTTTCTGTTTTTGGCTATTTACCCACATTTTGTATAATGGTGTATACTTGTTATTACCATGACTGTCTTCAAGTCTCATGTTTACGTTACATGTATATGCAGATGATCTGTAGCATTCATGTCTGGCATCTAGAATTGTTATGTTATTAAACTGTTGTTACTTGAAGAATTCTTGTTCTGATTTAGGATTTTTTGTGTTAGTTAACATTGTCTCTTCCTTTTTGAAAGACGTCCTTTGCCAGTATTTTATTCTAGTTTCTTATTTATAATGTTTATTTGAAAATGTATTTTTATGGATATCATGGATTTAATTGTTAACTGCAGTCAACCCATACAGTCACGTATTTTAAGAAAGATCTGTTATCTTTGAAGGTTAATTAACTGCAAGTATATGCTGGATTGTAGCCTTGACTCAGGATACCATAAGTAATGACAGATAAGGCACAGAAGTTGCAGTGGAAATCTTACTATATATATATATATATATATATATATATACACATACATACATACACACATAAACCTGAGTGCTAGCTATGAGGAGTGCAGAAGAGGTGGCATTTTTATTTTGTATAAATCTAAACTCTAATGTTGGTAAGCACTGGATTCAAGTTGGTTCTTTGTAAACATGTGTACTTCGAATATTGTTATGAATATGCATTAACACAACATTAACACTTCAACCTTTTGTCAGGAAGAAATATTGGACAACGTAAGATTTACATTGGCCAATGAGGAAGACTGCTAGTTGAAACATGTCTGGCTTCTGTTTAAATAAAGAATTGGATCAGACCTTGGGCCATCTTTTTTCCATCAATGTATGATTTATGCCCCACGGACTTTTTTCCAAACTGCTATTTATAGTGTGAACTGTGCAGTGTTAATTTTAATAATTATTTTAGTGATCTATTATATTTGATATACACACACACACACTTTTTTATATTCATAAATTCATAGAATCCTGGAGTTGGAAGAGACCACAGGGGTCATCCAGTCCTACCCCCTGCTATGCAGGAACACACATCAAAGCGTTCCAAATGGATGGCCATCCAGCCTCTGCTTAAAAACCTCCAGAGGAGACTCCACCACACTCCGAGGCAGCATATTCCACTGCTGGACAGCTCTGACCGTCAGGAAGTTCTTTCTGAGGTTCAGGAGGAATCTCCTTTCCTGCAGCTTGAATCCACTGATCCTTGTCCTAGTCTCTAGACCAGCGGAAAACAAGCCCTCCTCCCTCCTTGACATGACATCCCTTCAAATATTTAAAGATGGCTATCATGTCCCCTCTTAACCTTCTCTTCTGCAGACTAAACATATTCATATCCTAACTTTTCCTGTTTACCTTTCACTATTATCCCTCAGCATCATTTTTCATTTGAAGATACTTACTTCTCTCTCTAGGTTTCTCTTTCGTTGTCTTCCACCTGATCGTGTTTTTCTTCTGGGAGGTTCTAGTTTCTCTTTAGATTCTCCTGCCAGTATGACTTCTCTTGTCTTGCCAAAAGAACAATAGAGGAATTTCAAGACTCTTAAAATTAGGTACAAAACACACAGACATACAGACATAACAAACATCTTACTGAGATGAGCAAGGTGGCTTCCTAAGAGTAAACTGACCATTATGCCAAGCACACACAAACAGTACAGACACTCCTGACTAGTTACTGATGACACTAAATTATGGTTTAAGTTTTAGCATTATTTTAAGTTCAGCATAACAAGGATGAAACACAGTCTTAGCCTTTTGTTACCTCTTGCATAGCCACAAGTAGTAATTCAAAATTTGAGCTTTATTGTAGACTAAAGGCTACTTGTCCACTGTCCAAACCCAGTCACTAGTGCTGAATATAGAAAGTGAAAACAAGACAGCTTCAAGACACAATAATTATGAAAGTGACTTGTTTTCACAGATGTAAGTACAATTAACCATATCTTAGGATTCAGATGTAATGGGGCAATTCACTTCCCCCTTTTTGGCAAGAAGAGTGAACAAAGAGTCCAAGAGGGATCAAGGGTCGCAAAAACAGAGGGGACAGGACCATGTGCAGCTATAATAATGCACTTTACTCACTAATGAGCTAAAGGTATTCTGAGGGAAAAAATGGAGAATACTTGCAGCCCAACATGTAAATAGCTGCACAAAAAAGTTAACTTTCAGGGTGGTAGGGAAAACCACAAGAGGGGTGCTAGAATGAATAGCAGTGTCTGTGCTGTGTGTGCTTGGCTGGGCATTGTTTCTATTTGGCTGTGATGTGTATTTGATTAGTTTTTTTAATGTAATTAAATAATTGTCTGTCTTGCAGCACAGGATCAAAGTAGCTTTCTGGTACAGTTGGTGATTTTCCTGAGGTGTGTATATCTTGTTATGGTGGATGTTTTGCCTGTGTATATTTGTGTGTGATGTATGGCTTGCCTGGATGTGTTTACCTGATCACTGCTAGATGGTTATTTGTGAAATAAGTGTTTTTGTGAGAGCACATTTATGACTGGGTATTTCAAGAGCAGCCTCCCACTTTTGACTTAGAGAAATCACCCAATTTTTTGACCAAGTCACTTGTTTGTAAGTTTCATCAGTTTGCTCTTCTAAGAAATGTGTGCTAGTCCTACAGACTGTGGTTTCAAAAGACGGACTTTGTCTTTGGAACATTTTACAATACAAAAAACACAATAAAAGAGCAGCTATCATAACATCAAGGCAATGGAACTGAAACATTCAGCAGAGCCTTCCATGCAGTAGGATGGGAACTTGAAAAAATTAAAAATTAAAATGCCAATCTTTATTAGTAAAATGATAGAAATCAATGCCAAATTGACTAAAACCTTCTTTACACACTTTTCTTCAGGACATGTTATTTTTCTTCTACTCTCAAGAGTTTGCCACCTGGGAAACAAGTGTTTTACCATTGGCCATAACCATCATAGCTGCCATTTTGTGAACCGGTAAGGCCTCACGCTGGCAAACAATAGTGTCAGCAATATTAATTGCGTTCACGACCCCTAAAGGGTTCAGAACCAGTGCCTGGGATGGTTTATTCCCCTCTCCCCAAGCCCTTTCTCTTTTCTATATTGCCCTTTGTAATATAAACCAGCAGACAGACTGTCTTATTTCAGATCTTTGTAAGCACTACTGGAAATCTTCGCAGCTGGAAAGTGGGCGGGAAAAAATGTTTCTGTTAACAATAAACATTAATGGTCTTTCTCTCATAACGTTTCTACAAAGCGCCGCAAGCGCTCGGCTAAGCGCCTCTAGAAAACGACTACCCTACAAAACACTAGGGCCATTTCCGCACTAGCCTGTTACAGCGCGATGATTCCACTTTCAACATCCTCTGGAACCCTGGGGTTTGCAGTTTCGGGAGGGGCCGGCTGAAAGTGGAATCATCGCGCTGTAACAGGCTAGTGCGGAAATGGCCTAGGACTCAATGCCAGACTTCTTCTTCAGATCAGCCCCCGTATGCTGCTCTTACGCCAGGCAAACCCCACCAAGACCCACACCTTTCCCTCCAGGACCACGGCTCGCCGTGTACCAAAGGCCCCTCCGCCCTTAAACGTTGCCACTGACCCGGTGCGGCAAAACTGTCAGTATCGGTCCCAGTCCGTCCGCATTCCCGCAGCCCCCCCTCCTCACAACCCCCCTCCCCTTTTCGGAGTTCTACATATAACCCCCCGCCCCGCCCCCGCCAAACACAGCTCTTGACCCACCCGCTGAACTGGCAGTGAGGCCAGGAAGCCCGACCTGCAATAAGCCTCCCACCTTTTCCTTTTTCTTTTTAAGAGACACCTAATTCAGCCGAGGAAAGCCCTGGGCATTCTGACCGGTGAAGTCGTGGTCACCTTGAAGGGCTTCTTTCTCATCTTCCCGCCGTCAAGCAGCGACACTTCTGCTACAAAACCTTCTCCCCGCCCTCCACCCTCTCGTTCTGGTACTCACCGCTCGCGCTTCCATTATCTGAAACGGAATTCAAAGAATCCCCGAAACGGCAAAAACCCTTCGAAAGCTTTCCCGCGGAGCCAAGGCGCAGGCGCACATCTTCACTGCGACTACGCATGCGGGAAGGCTAAACGGCGCCGGCGCAGTGAATTTTTTTCTTTTTCCGTCAGAAGGAAACTCTGCGTAGCGTCGACGGCGTTGAGGTTGGGTGAGGGGGCCTTTGTCGCTCCTTGTTTTCCGTTCCGTGTTACCTTTGTGGGAGATTTGGTCGTGGTGAGGTGTCTTCGACCGAGGCAGCGTGTGGCTCGGTGTCGCCCCCTGTTTTCGGTGCCCCATCTAACGCAGGGGGTGGGGAAGCCGTGGGCCGTCAGATTTTGTGTGGCCAGGTCTACTTAACCGTCAGGGAACTGGGGAGCTGAACTCCAAAAACCTCTGGAGAATTACATCCGCCCACCCGTGGTCTGAAGCAGTGGTTCTCTAACTTTGGCCTCACAGATGTTCTCAGACTTCCCATCCCGGATAATGTGCTGAGGAATCTCCTGAGTTGAAGTTGAAAACATCTGGAGAGCCAAAAGTGCAGACCTAGTAGTCTAAAATGTTTGTTTTTTTATAAAAGTGATTTGGGCTTTTCAACTTGAGACAGCATTTCTGGAGGCAAGAGCGGGGATTGCAGAACGGAGAGGTATAATTTCTCGGTAGGCCTAAATGATGACCCCTCTTCCGTCCGGAATTCAGTGGGAGAGGGGTTCTCTCAGCCTTGTCTGACCACACTGGTGCAAAGTAGGACTCAGCTAAAGCAGCTGTGGGAAACTTTGTCCTTCCAGAGATTTTGATGCCTAACTCAGAAATCTTAATTATCGTAGCTGATAGTGAGTTGCAGTGGGGATTGTAGTCCAAAACTTAACACTGGCATTCCATCCTAAAAACTTCTGATTTTGTTTGATTTTGGAAGCTAAGTACGGTCAAGCGTAATTTGTACTTGGATGGGAAACTACCGGATAGTGTCAAGGATCACTAGCACAGATAATAAAGAATCCTGCCTGTAACCTTGGGGAATTTGTGACCAGCCAGAGTTGACAGTACAACTCTAAAGGGAGCAATGGTCAGAATCTATAGAAATCACTTTTCTGTGTTGCTGTGTTGCTAGAACAGTGGTTCCCAAATTTTAGTCCTATAGATTTTTGAACTTAAGTTCCCAGAATACCTACCTGTTCGCCAAACTGGCTGACACTTCTGGGAGTCCAAAATACCTAGAGGACCAAAATTTGGAAACCACTGGTCTAGGAGGTTAGGCATTTCTTACCTCGAATCAGAATATAAGTATTTGATTTTTTATGCAAAACCTGCAGAAAGATTTGTGCCTTTTTTGTTGAGGTTAACTTTAATATCTTTTAAATCATATAAAATCATAGAATTGGAAAGGAATGTGGGGACTGTCTAGTCCAACACTCTACCATGCAGAAATGTACAACTAAAGCACTCCTGATCGACACCTATCTAACCTCTGTTTAAAGGTCTCCAAAGAAGGAGAACCCAGCACCCTCCGAGGCAGTCTGTTCCACTGTAGAACAGGAAAGCAGGTCTTCCTAATGATTTGGTGGAATCTGTTTTCCTGTCATTGGAATCTATTGGTTTGTGTTCTAATCTCTAGAGCAGCAGAAGACAAACTCACTCCATCTTCTATATGAAATCCCCTCAATATTTAAAGATGAGTATAATGTCACCTCTCAGTGTTCTCTCCTCCAACCTGTATAGACCCAGCTCCTTAAACCATTCCTTATAGGACTTGGTTTACAAACTTTTGATCATCTTTGTCACCTTTCTATAGGCATATGCCAGCTTGTCAAACAAGATGGAAATTCTCAAAAGTTTCAAAAAGATGGAAATTCTCAGTGATTTCAGGAGATTGGGAAACCGCACCAACTTCCTCTGCTTCATTGAGGAGGCAGTAATCTGCAGTGAATCAAGGCAGTGCCTCCTACCTCCTCATGCATATTGTGATAAGCAGGCTTCAAACCCTTCTGGACAGTTCTCAAAGAGTTTAGAAAAAGATTTTATAGAAAACAACTGTTTAATTTTTTAAAAAAATTGATGAATAAAAAAGACAAAAAACAACAAAATAGCAATACCACAATAACATTACACAAAACAAAATAATAGAAAAGAAAACAGACTATAAAATAAACTACACAACAATACACTATCTTGAAGAAAGCAACAACAAAAAAGCAAAGAAACTAAAACTACAAAGAAACTAAACTACAAGACAGCTACAAAACTACATTACTAAAAACTGGTTCCCAGCCCTGCTGCAAACAGTGAATAATAATCCAGCAGTAACAACTAAGCAATACATTATAAACTAGACTTAAACTAAGTACTTGTCTATTATTTATCTTCATACTACTGTAAATTTAAACTTACGAGTTAATAGCTGATAATTCTAAATAAATTATTGATAATAATTCTGACTTAGTTATTGAAAGTCGTATTTAAAAACCTACTTAACGGATTTACTCATTAGTAACTTGTTCTTATTCTATTGTTAAAAATTAGTAATTTTTAAGATAATAATTCTCTGTATGGCAGATTTTTTTTAAAGCAACAAAGAAAGTAAAGGGCAAGAACTCTGTGTTGCTCAAGAAAACACATGTATAATTTCCATGATGTTTATTGGAAACACAATAGGCTAGTAAAACAAATGTTGCTAGATGTAAAGTCAAAGGCTTTACATGTTGCTGGAGTTAATACCTTACATCAGCCACTTTGTTATACAGTAAGACATAATCCATCAGCATCTGTTCCTGATGCCCACTGGTGGTTCTTGAAGGTTTACACCCCTCTCCATAGTTGCAAAATTGGTTTTCTTTTGTTGAAACAACAACTCTCTACAGTCACTTCGATCTTTAGAATTTCCTCCTTGGTCTTTGATATTTTAATTTTAACCCCCCCCCGCCATTGTAACCTTCAGCCTAATCCTTGTAAATCACTTTCTGATTGCTATCGTTTGAACACAACAACAAATGTTCTTTACCTAAGCTGGTTAAATTTATATTTATTGCTCCAGCTAATAACCAGTACTGGCCATTTGTTCTCTAAAAATCTGATCACTACTAATTCTCAACTATATTCCCAGTATTCCTGTCACACTCAGCATTTCTGCGTATCTACGCATGCCCCTCCCCATTCCACAGACCATTACATGTCTAGGAGAAATACAATTTTACATGACAGTAAAATTATTCTCAATTATTCTTTTTGTGATAGTGGAAGTGATGAATTTAAAATTAAGAAGAGGAAAAAATTTAGGAAAGGAAAAAAAAAAGCTATCTTTATCATCATCAAATATCCTCAATCCGTTCATAACTTTTTCCTTCTGATAGCTCATAATCATAAACCATTTTCATAAATCATAAAGCCTTTTCTTCCTCTTTTACTTCTTTCTGTTGTTCTTTTTCCAAGAACAAAGTAATAAGTAATCCTAGAAGGCCTTTCATCAAGACAGCCATGCATAATCTGTGTCTTGCGTCCTTATGCGTGAAAATTAATTCTTCAGGTCTGTCCCAGCTAAAGAGAACATTTTTCCTGGGAAATTTGACCAGCAATAAGTCCATCAGTGAATTGCTATTCTCCGTTTTTCCAAAGAAAACTTCTTGTAATCTCACAGGCTGATTGTGATAAATTCTCCAAAAAGGTATCAGTTCACCATAATTTTGAGCATTCAGCTTCATAATTGCTGGTTGGATTGTGACATCCCTTACATTCTTCAGCTGTATTGACTCTCTCTAGTTCTTTTTGTGTATTTCTCTCAACTTGCAGCATAATTTCTGAGTCTCAGGTCAATTTTTGTAGCAATTATGTTGCGTCTTCTTTTTGCTCTGGTTGCCAACATGTCATTTCAGCCATTTGTTGTGATTTGGGATCCTTGTCTTCATCAAATCTATCTTTAAGCTCTCGTGACAGTTGTTCTATAAGCATTTCAAACCTTTTCTCAGTTAAGTAAGTTAGCTTATTGAAATGCAGCCAAAAAATGCAAAAAATATTCAGGTACATCCTCAGATCTTTCTAGGTCCTTTTTGGTTTGAATGTTACAATCCACATTGAAAGCCATGATAGATTCTGTTCAACATTTCTTAAACAATAAGGCTGTGTTCCCAAAACATTAGATAACAGGTGATCTCATTGTAGATTTTCCTATAGATGTTAAAATTAGTACCATACTATGCAGGAAACCAAATGGGCAAGTAACTTTACAGATTCCAGTTTCATAATATCCAACATGATTGTCTAAGTAGTAGAAATAAAGTCTTACTCCATTGCTGATGTTACTCAGGTACAAATATAATTCAAATCAAAGGTAGAAGCAAAGTCATTTAATAGCTAAACAGCACAAACAGTCCAACATCAAAAGTAAACAGTCCTTTAAAAATCCAAAAAAGAGAAAAGTTCAAAATCCATATCCACACCTCAGCATATGAAAATGAAGTAATTGGGTCCCAGATCAACAGGGACAAAGCAGAAAGAAAGAAAAGAAAATGGATTGAGTGCTTAAATCATATGTGGTTCCAATAGCAATCCAAAAGGAAGTACTGTCCCTGTAAATGCTATACAAGAAAGCTTTAGAGTTATAGGCAAGTTCACACTGTAGCACACAAAGGGCTTCTTGTCATCTGTAAGGAGAGGTACCAAAAAGTCAGCTCCACCAAAGCATGCAATTCTCCAGGAGCCTTGGGACCTACTGTGGCTATTTCATTCCCTGGCTCAACAAAGTTTTTGAGCCCTCTGTCAAGCACAACACTTCTGGGGACTGTGATCTAGAGGAGCTTGCTAGGTTGCATCTACCGTTGATACAACTGGCTGCCGGAACCTAACTATTTAAATTATTGAGTGTTTAAGTAAGACTAAACGTAGATGTGACACTGCAAATCTTAGACATCTGTAAATGTGATCTCTTCCTCTTTTTAGTATACTTTCTAGAGTGGTTGCTATATTAGTTAAAAACAAAAACCTGTCTCTTCTTTAGAAGTTACATTATCATATTTATATATCATTCCATAGACTGCATCTTAGAGAGTACTTCAATAGAAAATGTTAAGAACCAAGAATGGAATTCTTCGCATCTGGCCTTTCTGTTATAAGAAAGAAGCAGGGTCACAGCTCCGAGAGCATGTCCAGCGCTCACTACATGAACTCCACCCAGAGTGGGCTGCAATCGCTAAAGCACAACTAAAGGGCAAGAATCCAAAGGAGTTGATATGGTACACCCCAGAGGGAATTGCCATTAAACCTCTGTATTCAACAAGGGATACAAAAGACTTTCCTGAAGAATTACCAGGAATAAAGCCTTTTACTCGTGGTCCTTACCCTACAATGTATACCTATAGGCCTTGGACTATCCGCCAGTATGCTGGCTTCAGTACTGTGGAGGAAAGTAATAAATTCTACAAAGACAACATCAGGGGTAAGATGCACTCCTGAAAAATTGAGGTTTGGGGAGAATACTATCTGGTTCATGTGAGAAAATGTTTTGTGCAGTCCTGTGTATGCATTTTTAGAAGTAAGCTGCATCACTATCAGTGGCACCTATTGCTCGATAATCATGCAACTGATTGTGTTGTAAGGGTACAGTATGATGAAAGCTTGTTTGGGGGTGAGCTTCATTGTACTTGAGGTGTACTTTAACTGGACAGCCACAGGATTGGACATTTTGTTTTTGTCAAGTTTCTCAAAGTAGAATGTTCAGACCTTTCAACTTATTTTCTTAAGCTTTTTGTAAAGAATTAGAAGCAGCTATAAATACTTAGTTTTGGTTGATGACTATTCTGACACTGCCAGAATTTTTTAAAAAAACACCCAGCCACATATGATATATGGCATGACACAGACGTATATATTGTCTTTTTCTAGTTAAACTTCAACATGTACTCTCTTTGTTAAGCTCTATTCATCATATGCAATAAAATGCTTATTGACTGGCAATAGCTGGATTCCACATTCTTTCCATATTTTTTTCTATTGTTTTCTAAAAGTAGAAATTAGAAAATGATTGCCCTATAATGCAACATTAAAAGAGAAAGATGAGCAGGTTTTTCTATTTCATAATAGATAAGCTCTGTTTCATCTTTTTCCTTTACAAAGTTCAAATTTTTGGTTTTATCACTATTGGCTGCTGCTGACTTCTATCTTTTGGAAGTACTGTTAAGTCAGAACTTCAGATGATTTGTAAGGTTTATTAAATTCTTTGAATGTTCTCACATGAATGTAATGTTAAATCTGTGTTGTAAGGAGTCAGTAGAAGTGTTTAATTCCAGAAAATATTAATAATTGGATTTAATTTGGTTTGTCTTGGTTCTGCTGTTGACATGCTGCACGTGATTTTGTTATATTTTATTTCTGTGCTGCTTTTGTAGCCAGTTAGTATGAAGAGTTACATATTTTTCAATTTACAGAATCACTGACATTGGACATGTTCAACTCTGCATAGAAACAAGCTCTTACAAAGAATTTTAGTTTCTTCTTCGTTGTCTCTGAGCCTCACACACTAGGAGCTTTCGCGCATGTGCGGTAGCGTTCGGAAGATTCTAGATCTTAGTAGCTTGGTGGGAACCCCTCCCCCATGCCTGTAATGAGCACGCTCAGCCCGCCAAGCCAACGGTCTCTCCTCAGTTCTTTCTTGTCCGCCATTGCGAACGGAAGGTTCTTGGTTTAGTAGCGACTATTGGCTTTTCTTCGGATCGTTTCTCTGGTGTTTGACTAACAGACTTCAAAATTTGACTTGGCTTTGGATATTCGGACTTGGTTTTGGTATTTTGGATCTCTTTTTACCCCTCCTCCGCTTTTCTTCGTCAGCTCTTCTCCTTCTGCTTCCGCTCTCCGCCCTCCTTCTGAGTCCCCCCCCCCCGGACTCTCTCGTCTATGTCAGCTTTGTTTAAAAACTGTGCAACTTGTGGTCACAAGGTCGCCCTGTCTGACGGACATCGTGACTGCCTTTTTTGTTTGGGGGAAACCCACAACATTAAGGCTTGTCCCATTTGCTGTGAGTTTACCGCTCAAACTCTGCAAAATCGCTCGTCCCATTTAAAATCTTATTGTTGGGAAGAGTCTCTTCAAGCGAGGGAACAGCCTGAGGCTCACTCCGTCATGTCCAAACCATCGACTTCGGGACAACCTGCGGCCACACCGTTGGCAGTATTGGCGGCTGCCTTACCGCCGACGTTGACAGTATCAAGCCCTGTACCATCCTCACGGCCACTGATATCGGCCTTACCGGGGATTCCAAAGTTACCATCGGCCGCGTCAACTTCCCAAGAAGCTCCTGCGGGCTCTCAGGCAGCTAAACCAACTAGACTGCTTACTCCTGCCCAGTGTAAGCGACCTGCCTTTCAAGAGGCTTCTAAGGAGAAGGAGAAGAAAAAGAAGAGAAAGGAGAAGCTGTGTTCGCCCCCAAGGCGACCCGCCTCCCAACACCTCCTCAGACCCAGCTGACTGGGGACCCAGGCGAAGAGTTGGACCCACAGGAGGTTCCGGAGGTGTCTGAGGGGGAGTAGACTGCCGGCTCGGTCCTGCCCTCGGAACTGCCTGTGCTCACGGCTGCGGTATCTCTGCCCGGTCACCCGAAAAGGGTGGACTGCCCGGAGGATGTTCCGGCCCCGCACCAGGCCTCGACCGGTCATCAGGCGGCTTCTGGCAGGAGTGAGTCACGCTCCCCAGAATGCAGGGTGAGATGTCAGTCCCTCCGCCACCTGGAGGCCTACTTCAAAAGGGCCTCATCTCGCCCTTCGACTGACTCACAGTTGACCTCCGCATTGCACATTGGGAGGTATGGTCGAGAGCATGCCTGGCGAGAACATCCGGGCTTGTACCTGTCTTACTCTCCATCCTATAGAGACAGGTACCACCGGGATGTGAGACTTTGATCACCCTACCCGCAGTCCCGTTCACCATCCTGCGAGAGGTACCATCCCCGGTATCGGCGATCACCGAGTCGGTCGGCTTCCAGGTCTCCATGATACGGGAGGTCCCAGGAGTGCTCGCCCCATTATAGGGCCATGTCTCCACCACCAAAAGTGACTTCGACCGTCACCCACCCAGCCTCACAGTCTGCTCCAGCACAGACCATGGTCCCAGCTGCTACCGTCACACAGGTGATCCAGCACCCACGACCTGCTCTGGTACCAATCACAACAGCTTCGGCACCTCAGCCGACAGCCACTGCGGCAGTACCGTCCACGGTACCAGTGACAGCTTGGGCGCCGACGGTCACCCTGGCACTACCGCCTCAACGGTCATCAAGGGTGAGGTCTGCAGACAGGTCCCCGTCTCAGTCTTCACAGACCTACCAGACGGACTCGGACTCTGACGAATCCATGCCCGCATCCCACGAGTCTCCGCCCTTCGTCTTCGGAGAACCAGGACCTGAATCGGCACTGGAGGATGTGAAGCAATTCTCCGCCATCCTCCTTCGGATGGCAATGGCGCTTGGACTAAAGGTCGTGGATCCAGCTCAAGCGATGCAGGACCCCGTATTCCAATACGTGGATACTGTCTACCTTCCACGGCACCGCTGCCATTCCTGCCGGCCTTGATGGAGGCCCTTAAATACCCGTGGGCCAAGCTGACATCTGCCCAGTCAATTCCCCACTGGCTCGAGCACCTGTATCATACCCAGAAGGAGGACGCCAAATTTCTCTTCAATCATCTGGTGCCCAATTCGATCATTGTTGAATCTGCCCAGACCAAGGGTGGTAATAGGGCGCACACCACCCCGCCGGATCAAGAGGGCCGCAGGCTGGGCACTTTTGGCAGGAGGTTTTACTCTGCCTCATCTCTTAATTGCCAGAGTGTCTAACACTCAGGCCTGCCTTGCGACCTGTCTGAGAAATCTGCTGGACAGGTTCTGTCCTCTTCTGTCCAACCTTCCTGAGGAGAACCACGCGAGTGCTATGCGGTTCTTTAATGAGGCGGTAGCACTTGCAGACCAGCAGATCATCTCATCGAGGCACTCAGTGGAGGTGGCGGCATGGGTTATGGTGGGCTCCGTCGCCTTGAGACGGTATGCGTGGCTCAGGTTGTCGGGCCTGCAAGAAGACAGCAGGAGAAGGATCGAGGACCTCCCCTTTGATGGCCAGGGGCTGTTTAATGCTACAACAGGTGAGCCGATGGACCATCTCATCAAGGGACGCCTGACAGCCAAGAAGATGAGCATACATCAGCCCCCTCAGCCTCGCTGTAGCTTTGGCTCCCAGCCATCTTGGCGCAGGTCGTCGTCCATGACCTATCAACCTCCATCGCCTCGCTCGGCCCCATCCCAGCCGTCTACCTCATCCTCAGCGTGGAGACCTCCTTGGAGATGCCCATCCTCTTCTTCGAAGAAGTCCTCGTCAGGGACGAAGTCCCAGTTTTGACTGCCTTCGTGGGTCGCCACCACAGCCATCCTTCAGCCTGCCAGCAGCCTTTGAAGACCAACTGAGCCTGGCCTGGCATCTCGCCGATTGGCATTACATCACCGTGGACTCTTGGGTTATTTCCATCGTCCGTCTTGGCTACGGCATCGAGTTTGGAAGTATACCCCTGTGAGGCATCTACTATTCCACCCCGGCCAGCTTGGTTCTGCTGGAAGAGATCCAGTCCCTGCTACAGAAAGGAGCGATCGAAGAACTTCCGTCCTAGGCCAGTACCACCGGCTTCTTCTCCCAGTACTTCACAGTACCGAAATCAGACGGAACTCTACAGCCAAGCTTGGACCTCAGAGGGTGAACGAGTACATCCGCCCCAGGAGGTTCAGGATGGTCACTCTGTCTTCGATCCTGCCATTCTTTCGGCGAGGGGACTGGTTCGCCTCCATCGATCTTCAAGATGCTTACTTTCACATCTCCATTCGCCCGCAGCACAGACGGTACCTATGGTTTGCAGTCGACGGCACCTGTTACCAATACAGGGTGCTACCGTTTGGACTCTCCACTGTGCCCAGGGTCTTCACCAAATGCATGGCCCCCGTGGGATCGTAGGGTTCCTTTATGCGTTCCCTCCGTTTCCTCTCCTGGGCTGAGTGGTCTCCAAACCCTCGTGGACCGAGCCGACGTCATCCTCGTAGCCCCGTACTGGCCAAGGCAGCACTAGTTCGGGCCCCTGTTCAAGGCTGTTTGTGGTTGACTCGTCAGGTTCCCGACACTGTCGGACCTCCTGTCACACTCCAGCGGTCTCGTTCTCCATCTGGACCTGCTGCTCCTGGCCCTTCATGCCTGGTGGATAATGCCGTAGACGATCCTACCATCCAGAATGTCTTAACCACGGCCAGGAAGGAGTCGACACGCCGCAACTATCATTATAAATGGCGGAGATTTGTTACCTTTGCTGAAGCACGACATGAGCCTGTCAACCTGCCTACCATGCTCTATTGGCAGCAGGGCCTTGCCTTGCCTTTCCTAAAAGTCTACCTTGCCACTATCATGGCCTATCAACCTCGAGGGTCCCCATTGGCAGCTCTCTTCCGTGGTGCTACCGTGAAGCAGTTCATGAAGGGCCTGCAACACCTTTATCCACTGGTGTCGCCACCACTATCACCGTGGTCACTCTCCTTGGTGCTATCGCAGTTGACGAGACCGCCCTTCGAGCCCATGGCAACTGCGGATGACAGGCTCCTGACCATCAAGACTGGGTTTTTGGTGGCTGTCACCTCTGCCAGGCGGGCTAGTGAGCTGAGAACTTTGTGGTCTGATGAGCCCTACCTCGTGTTCCACAGGGACAAGGTAGTCCTTCACCCTGACATTTCCTTCCTGCCAAAGGTGGTGTCAAGCTTCCACCTCAGTCAGGACATCATCTTGCCAACCTTTTATCCGGACCTGACTACACCTTTGGAGTGATCCCTTCACTCCCTTGATGTTCGTCCATTTTGGATGCTCGTCCATTTTGGATGTGCGGTGCTGGCTTCCGTTCTCTAAGACCTGACCCACCGTCCAACTGGTAAGCTACAAAGTCTCCTAGTGTGTGAGGCACAGAGGCCACGAAGAAGAAGAACAGGTTGCTTACTTGTAACTGTGGTTCTTTGAGTGGTCATCTGTGCCCTCACACACACCCACTCAGCCGTCTCCTCTTTCTCAGGTCTCTTATTGGCGGACTACAGAACTGAGGAGAGACGGTTGGCTTGGCGGGCTGAGCATGCTCAGTACAGGCATGGGGGAGGGGTTCCCACCAAGCTCCTAAGCTCTAGAATCTTCCGAACGCTACCGTACATGCGCAAAAGCTCCTAGTGTGTGAGGGCACAGATGACCACTCAAAGAACCACAGTTACAGGTAAGCAACCTGTTCATACAGCATCATAATTGTTTGGGGAAATGATGCTTTTTGTGTAGGGTCTTGTTTCTAAAATCTATTTTCACATGACATGACAAAATGGGATTTAGTATAATTCTGGATTATCAAGGACAAGCCAGTGGGCTCGCTTCTGATGCCTACACAGCTAAAAAAAATCCATGGACATCCAAACTGGGAACTTAGCATTTAAACTTGTTTCTCTGCAAACGATCCAGGGTTTCTCCTTCGTTTTTTCCCTCTAACATATTGCAGAAGAAATGGTCCAGAGCACCAACTCTTCCTAACTCTGGATTACATAGTAGACAAACCACAAACAAAAACCCATGGTTCGTTTTCTATTTCCGTTACAGGAAGTAGATATCAGGAACTAGTATGGTAGCTTAGTCATGATCATTTTGATATTGTACCATGATTGTTGGGTGTTTTTTTAAGATAGTGATTAAGATAATGTCCTGAAAACCAGATCATTTGCAGTTAGATTATTTATTCTGTGCAAAGAATGATAGTAAATATGTTGAATGTTTATTCAAGTGTTCATACCCACTCCTGTCTTTATTTCTCTTAATTTGTTATATTATATTATTGAATGTGATTTTTGCAGGAGATTTCATCCATTCTTTTTGATAATCTTCGCTGGTAGCTGTTCACAAGATATTTCCTGAAATGATAATTATCAGCTTTTTAAGAATAAAGACAGTTATATATCAATAATTAATTTGTAATCATAAAGTCTAAGTTGCGGGCTGGGCTCAGTGATGCAGTATTAAATTGCAAATATTGTTTTACATATTGGAACCCTTTTCTTACTAGTCTCATTGTATGGTCTAGCTGGCCAGCAGGGTTTATCTGTCGCTTTTGATCTGGCAACTCATCGTGGTTATGATTCAGACAACCCTCGGGTTCGTGGTGATGTTGGAATGGCTGGAGTTGCCATCGATACAGTTGAAGACACCAAGATTCTTTTTGATGAAATTCCTTTGGAGAAAATGTCTGTTTCAATGACAATGAATGGGGCAGTAATTCCTGTTTTAGCTAATTTCATTGTTACTGGGGAAGAACAAGGAGTGCCTCAATCAAAGCTTACAGGAACAATACAGAATGATATACTAAAGGAATTCATGGTTCGAAATACATACATTTTCCCACCAGAACCATCCATGCGGATAATTGCTGACATCTTCGAATACACATCAAAGGTATGAGTTGTTTAATACATGTTAATTACTACTACTACTACACACTCAAGTATTCAGATTTATTTTAATACACTTCTTTTCTTGCAGCACATGCCCAAGTTTAATTCTATTTCTATCAGTGGATACCATATGCAGGAAGCTGGAGCTGATGCTGTTTTGGAATTAGCTTATACTATAGCTGATGGCTTGGAGTACTGTAGAACTGGGCTTCAGGCTGGTCTCACCATTGACGAATTTGCACCAAGGTATGTTAATTCAGCTTATTGGAAATGTTACTCTTTATTTTCAAGATGAGCCATGTAGTAGTTTGACTTAAGAATTATTACAGAGGTACTGAGATTATATTGCATGTTAGATAAAGCAAATTAGATAATTAGTGTTATTAAAACTTTCGTACTGGTGTTTCTGTGCTAGCCATTCTGTCCTCCAGTACAGATATAGTGGACCCTCTGGATCTGCTGCAGTTTGGTTCCAGAACTCCGCCACACAGATACCAAAAACATGGAAGATCATGTCCCATGTTGTTGAATAGTGGCGATGTGCTCATAGTTGCTTCAGCGTTCCATGTTTGTGTTGCTGTCATTTTATTTGTAGGACATGATGATCTGCAATTGGCAGAAGTCTCAGATCCTGAGCGAGCAGACCAAAAAGTATACTGCACTATTCATTCTTTTTAATTTCTACAATGCAGAAAAGATTTCATGGCACTGTGTCACTGTTTTTCCGCATACTATCCTATATTGTTAAGACAGTTTATTCCCAAAGAGTGCTCATCAGAGGTTTCTGTTCATCCTGGAGAGAAGTGACTAGTGGGGTGCCACAGAATTCTGTACTGGGCCCAGTGCTATTCAATATAAGGGATGATTTGAATGAGAGAGCAGAGGGCATTCCTATCAAATTTGCAGATGACACCAAATTGCAAGGGGTTGCTAACACCCCATAGGACAGGATCAGAATTCAAAATGACCTTAACAGGTTGGAGAGCTGAGTCAAAACTAACAAAATGAATTTCAACAGGGAGAAGTGTAAGGTACTACACTCAGTTAGAAAAAAATGAAATGCACAGATATGACATGAGTGACACCTCACTTGACCACAGTACATGTGAAAGGGATCTAGGAGTCTTAGTAGAACACAGGCTGAACATGAGTCAGTAGTGATGAGGCAGCTAAAAAAGTCAATAGCATTTTGGGTTTCATCAGTAAGAGTATACTGTCTAGGTCAAGGGAAGTGATGGGTTCTGTTTTGGATAAACTGCAGTCCAGTTCTAGGCACCATGGTTCAGGGAAGGATATTGACAAGCTAGAATGTGTTTGAAGGAGGACAACCAAAATGGTAGAAGACCCAGAAACCATGCCCGTTGAGGAGTGGCTTAGAGAGCTGGGTATGTTTGGCCTGATGAAAAGAAGAGTAAGAGGTAACATGATAGCCATGTTGAAATATTTGAAGAGATGTCATATTGAAGATGGAGCAAGCTTGTTTTCTGCTACTCCAAAGACTAGGACATGGAGCAATGGATTCAAACTTGAGGGAAAAGAGAGTACATTAGGAAGAAATACCAAATGGTAAGAGCAGGCTGACAGTAGAAGGTGCTGCCTTGGAGTGATGGAGTTACCTTTGGAAGTTTTTAAGCAAGCTGGATGGCCATTTGTTGGGGGGGGGTGTTCCCTCATTTCAGGGAGTTGGACTCAATGGTTGTTGTAGTCTCTTCCAACACTATGATTCTGTATTTATACCTCCATATGTCAGATAAAGTTAAGATTTCTGTTAGGTCAAAGAAGCCTATTGGGAGTTTCCCTTGATTTTTTTTTTTTTTTTTGGTTGAAGTTTTTCTGTCAAGAGCTGGGCTTATTACCCCCATTTCAATCTGCATTTGTGTTTATAAAAAATGTGTTTATTTTCTTAAGGAGCAAAAATTCTAACAAACAAGATTTTGGTATTTCGTACTGGTATTTCTGTAGCACTATAGTGGCCTTTTCAATATCTGACAATTTCTTTGGTTTGTATTATTAACATAAAACACTTTGCCTTTTTTCTTTTTTATTGAAAGTAGCATAATTATTTTCTGATTTATCATTTTCTAACTGTTTCTCACCCTTTTTTACCCTTTTCCTGTATATGACTTTCTTGTATACAAATGACATCCACCTTTTGTTTATCTAATAAATGAATAATTCTCTCTTTTTTCTTTTCTTAGTGCACTACGCCTTTTCACATTCCAAGATAAGATGTTCAAACTCATTTCTTATCTTCTGGACCCCCTGGAGTTTGTCTCCGGTTTTATTTCTCTGCTTCTGCTGTTATATCCTATCTAGCTTCCTTCCTCTCTTTTTCTTCTCATTGTTGCTTCTTCTTCTTCACTTTCCTCTTCTGTTTTGTCTCCTATCTCTCCTTTCTCTTCATCTTGCAATAGTCCTTCTAGAAAGCCATCCCTTGTCTTTTCCTTATTTTTCCTCTGTTTTCTTTTGTTGTTTATTATCTTCTCTGTCTTTCTGGTCTGCGGTTTGTCTAATATCTGTTTCTGTTTCTACATCTACACCCTCTTTTTGTCTCTTAATGACTTCTTCAGCTTTTTTGATTGTGTTAAATGCCTCTTACAATGTTGGTTAAAGGACACTCTCTCTGTTTTCCCCCACTCTTTTTCTTTTAAGAATTGAATTAAGAAATTATAATCTCTTCTTCTGTTTAAGACTTGAGAGGCAATACCCTTAAATATGTGCAGTTTTTTTCCATCTTTTATTAATTTATGTCTACCACTTTATTATTAAATTAAATCCTTTGGTCTTTCTTTTATGAAATATAGTGCAGCCAAGTATAGCCAGACACGCATCCTAGATTTTAAAAAAGCTGATTTCTTTAAACTTAGGGAGTTGTTTGCTGAAATCCCATGGTCAAGCAGTTTCTTAAAAGTGAGATACTGAAGATACTGAAGGCACAAATTGAAAACTGTGCCAATAAGGAGGAAAAATGGCAGGTGTCTAAAGAAACCGTAACGGTTAATGAAAAAACTGTCAGCTGAGCTAAGTGTTAAAAGAAATATGTACAGATGTGCAGGAAATAGAAGACTAGTGAAACCACCCAAGAGGAATTCAAGGAAATAGCCAGGATATCTAGGGACAAAGTCAGAAAAACCAAAGCACAGAATGAACTCAGGCTTGCTAGAGACATTAAAAACAATAAAAATGGCTTTTTTAGATATGTACACAGCGAAAAGAAAAACAAGGAAATGATAGGGTCGCTGCGTGGAGAAGATGGCCAGTTGCTAACAGGGGGAAGAGAGAACGCAGTATTACTCAATATCTTCTTTGCTTCAGTTTTCTTCCGAAAGGATAGAAGTACTCAACCTGCAGGTTGGGGAGCAGGTGAGGAAGGGGGGAAATGAAGCACAGAATAGATAGAGAATAGGAATATCTGGCTAAACTTGATGAATTCAGGTCTCTAGGACCAGATGAATTATATCCAAGAATATTAAAAGAACTGGCAAAAGTCATTTCTGAACCACTCGCAATAATCTTTGAGAACTCTTGGAGAACAGGAGAAGTCCCATATTACCCTGATTTCTCGGGGTCCCGGAAGGGACACCACAATGTGCTCAAAATATGGGGAATTGGAATTAGCTCAGAGCGCTAGCTGGCACTGCGAAAGGTAGGGTAACTTAGCAGGATCTTGTAACCCAGTGTATACAGGGTCAGACCAAGCCAAGAACTAGGCAAGTTGTTCAGTTTAAAGATTTCATTAACCTCTCAGTAAATAAAGCAAACAATGACACACACACTCACGCATTCATTCAAGAACTAATGAAGAAGAAAGTAAGGAAAATTAATAGGGATTTTGTTCTGGGGTGTTCTGGGGTAATACTTCACCTGATCCTGATGCCCAGAAAGCCAGAATTGAAGACTGAGAGTTAAGAGCGATGAACCTCAGAACGGGGGAAGATGGGGGGCTGCGGCAAAACAGAGTGACAGCGATTCAGGAGGAAAATGTAAACGAATCCCCAAACAGATAAAAACATGGAGTTTTTATAGAAAAAATATACCTGGAGGGCTAGTTCTCTCCCGGGGAGAACAAATAGCAAGGAGGGCAAATCAAAGCCCCTACAGCAAACATCTCCGGCTGAATGTTTCCCGGTGCTTTGTAAATGACTCTGCCCGAGTGAGATAAAGGCACATGTAGAGTGGAAATTGCCCTCATTTGGCAGGCTGATTGTGATTCCATTGAGCTGCCATACCAGTGCGAAGGGCCCTTTTGTCAGTTCGATGGTCAGAATGTCTCGAGGAGTCCCTGGCTACGTGACAGGTTGAGTTGACCAAAGTTTTCCTAACTTCTGGCTTTCAGCCTTCCTGCCTACGTGCACTTACAGTGACCCTGTCAGACACATGGAATGATTTTTAATCTTAGCCACATGGAGATATCAATTTGATGTGGTAAATTAATAAATTGTAGACCCTGGAAGAGAGCTATTAGCTGTACTAACACCCAGCAGACTGCAGAAGGGCAAATGTCATCCCCATCTTCAAGAAGGGAAAAAAAGAGGACCCAAATAATTATCGCCCAGTCAGCCTGACATCGATACCAGGAAATATAACAGATCATTAAACAGTCAGTTTGTAATTACTTAGAAAGGGATGCCATAATCACTAAAAGGCAACGTGGATTTCTGAGAAATAAGTCATGCCAGACTAATCTTATCTCTTTTTATGATAGAGTTACTAGCTTGATAGATGAAGGGAATGCTGTGGATGTAGCATATCTCGATTTCAGTAAGGCCTTTGACAAAGTTCCCCATGACATTCTTGCAACAAAGCTAGTAAAATGTGGGCTAGACAGGGCTACTGTTAGTTGGATTTGTAGTTGGTTGACCGACCGAACCCAAAGGGTGATCACAAATGGCTGCTTTTCATCCTGGAGAGAAGTGACTAGCAGGGTGCCACAGGGTTCTGTCCTGGGCCCAGTGCTGTTCAATATTTTTATCAATGACTTGGATGAAGGAATAGAGGGCATACTCATCAAATTTGCAGATGATACCAAATTGGGAGGGGTTGCTAATACACCAGAGGACAGGATCAAAATTCAAAATGACCTGGATAGATTGGAGAGCTGGGCCGAGGCGAACAAAATGAAATTCAACAGACAGAAGTGTAAGGTCCTACACTTAGGTAGAAAAAATGGAATACAGAAATATAGGATGGGGGACACGTGGCTGGATGGCAGTACGTGTGAAAGGGTTCTAGAAGTCTTCATAGACCACAAGCTGAACATGAGTCAGCAGTGTGATGCGGCAGCGAAGAAAGCCAATGCAATTCTCGGCTGCATCAATAGGAATATGGTGTCTAGATCGAGGGAGGTACTTGTACCACTCTACTCTGCCTTGGTTAGACCCCATCTTGAATACTGTGTCCAGTTCAAGAAGGATATTGACAAGCTGGAGCAAGTCCAGAGGAAGGCGACCAAAATGGTGAGAGGCCTGGAAGCCATGCCCTATGAGGATAGGGAGCTGGGTATGTTTAGTCTGCAGAAGAGAAGGTTAAGAGGGGACACGATTGCCGTGTTTAAATATTTGAAGGGATGCCATGTTGAGGAAGGAGAGGGCTTGTTTTCTGCTGCTTCAGAGACTAGGACAAGGAGCAATGGACTCAAGCTGCAGGAAAGGAGATTCCCCCTGAACCTCAGGAAGAACTTCCTGACAGTCAGGGCTGTCCGGCAGTGGAATCTGCTGCCTCGGAGTGTAGTGGAGTCTCCTTCCTTGGAAGTTTTTAAGCAGAGGCTTGATGGCCATCTGTCGGGAGTGCTTTGAGGGTGTTCCTGCATGGCAAGGGATGGCCCGTGGGGTATCTTCCATCTCTACAATTCTATGATTCTATGATTATCTTAGAGGGGCCTTATTGAGAATATGGAAAAGACATAAATTGAGGTTATGTCTGAAAATGCTGCTGTGACTATCTTTTTGAGAAGCTTTCTGTAGGAAAGAGATAACAGCAAAAGAAGAATGGCTGGTTTATCGTGACCTGTTGAAAATTGAAGTAGGCTAGCATGGAATCAAATTAAATGAACAGTTCACACAGGAAAGTTTCCGTTTCCAGTGGTTTTCATACTGACAAATAGAGGCAAAGTATAAGACAGGCAAAAAAGGATGCACGTTTGAATTGTCTGAGACCGATTTTGAGAAACAACTGTTGTACATGATCAAGATTTAATTGGGCAAATATATACACTGATGTTAAAACTGAAGACGGAAGAAGTGGTGTGGTAAGATGGACTCAAAATGTTGGGCATAACAAACTGTTGAAACAGTAGGAAAAAATGTGGTCCAAAGCATCTACATTCACACTGTGTTATGATTTAAAAGAGAATTTTAAATCATTTTTGCAAATGTGGGCAACATATGAGAACTTTCTGTCACATGTGGTAGACACATGATAAGACCAAAGAAGTCTGGAATCAAATATATCTCATGTTGGAGAAGATTCTGAAAAAAAAAAAGTTCAGAAGGAACCTGACTTATAATCTCCTGGGACCTATGAAAAAGTTACTAGACAAGAGACATGGCAAAAATTTAAGATATGATTGCAGCAAGATTATTTTATGCACAGAAATGGAAGATCAGGGAGATTCTTTCAAAAGAAGACGGGCTGGTCAAGTTAACCAATTTAATAGAGGTGAACAAATAATATCACTGACAACAGAAAAGACATTAGACAGTTTTATAAAAGATTGGGGATCTGTTAATAGACTTATTACATGATGAGAATAATGTGTTGAGTATAGGCTTTAATAATTATTATAGATCCGGTAAATGGTAGTGGAAGTTTATTTTTTTAAAAAAGAACTATAACAGAAGTTTTTATTATACCTGTGAGTTAGAATCTGCATTGGGAAGGCTGGAAACCATTTTTTAAATTTATTTATAGCGAGTAATAGTAAGTGTATTTAATTGTATTTTGTTAATGTTTTGGTTAGGTATGTACATGACTGTTTGTTTGTTTTTTGTTTAGTTTGTAGCTGTGTAGTCAAATAGAGTTATACTGTATTGAAATTAAAATAAGTTTTAATAATAACAATAATAAATGTGGGATACTCCATGCACTTCAAATTGAGAAAATATAGTCTGTGGCTGATCCTGAACATTGAAAAAGAAATTTAAAAATGGAGTGTTAGTACTTAACAGTCATATACTTGAGAGTTGTGAATAAGTAATTTCTGATATGATAATGTGTTGGCCCTTTAAATAAACTTTTCAACAGCTGCTACAAGATTTAGACGTTTTTGGTAGAGAGAGGGGATAACAGGCTGAACACATTCATCATCCTTTCACTTGGGTGATTGTAGCGTGCTTTTTGTGGTTTCTATGCAAAGGGATCTTGTAGCACATTTGAGACTGAGAGAAAGAAGTTGGTAGCATAAGCTTTCATAAGCTAAGTCTCCTTCAGCTGAATGGAGTAAAGTTTTTTGAAGCAGACCTTTATAGCTATGAATGAACAGGTGGTATGTGTGAATAGCAGTAGAAATGCAAAACTTGTGGGTATGGTGATGAGGTGACAAGTTCAGTTTTAACAAGCCAAGGTGAGTAGATAACCATACAAAATGATGGAGGGAATTATTAGAATGTACTGTGATGCTGGCTTGGAACTGGAAAGGAGATGTGATAAACTATCCAAAAGAGTCCTCATGAGGCTAGTGTTAACAACGGGTGTCTCTCTTCAACCCACTATTGGTAGACTGAGTTGGTAGATATATTCCAATTCTGCTTTTTTGTTTTCCAGTCTTCGTTTGTAGGTTTTTTGTTTGTTTGTTCAAGAAATGCTGTTCTGAAGTCCAAAAAGGAATGCCCAGAAACAGTGAAGTGTTCTGCAACTGGTTTTGTGTTTGTGATTTATCATTTTTGATTCAAGAACAAAGCTGTACAACTGCAACAGATATTTGTAGCTAGCTTATTCTTGACTCTGTTAAGACTCAGAAGTAACAATAGCTACTTTTCTAGTTTCCATCTTCCTTTCTCCATGGCATAACAACATTGGTTGTGGAGCAAGAAAGGGGCCAGGGAAATGTCACGGCTAATCTGAAGTGAGAATTTCATCAAGTTCTCATATGCACAGCTGGGGGAATTCTCATCCCTGCAATGAAAATGTCAGTCTGATAGTCACAAAATATCTTGGGGAAAGGTTACCCAATGGTGATTACTCACCATATTTCAGAAAATGCAGTGACCTTTCCTTATCCAAAGACCACAAGGAGGAAATTTTTATTTTGGTTTGAAAAGCTTTTGCCATTTTTCATACACTACATAATTTGCAGTTTCATTTGTTTATTCTACTCAGATAAAATCCTGTGTGCTTTTGTTGCAGGCTGTCTTTCTTCTGGGGAATTGGTATGAACTTCTACATGGAAATAGCTAAAATGAGAGCTGGGAGGCGGCTCTGGGCTCACTTAATAGAGAAAATGTTTCAGCCCAAAGATACCAGATCGCTGCTTCTTAGAGCTCATTGTCAGACTTCTGGATGGTCATTGACTGAGCAGGTCAGTGTAGATATAGCAGACTATGTTCTCTATTCCCCCACCCAATACTTCTTTCTAATATAGCAAAGCAGTAGTATCTGTTTAAAGAGCAGGTGACTGTGGCAGGTCCAGGGACCTGTTTTCTCCGTGGGCTGCATCAACTTTCAAAGTGCCAAAAAACAAAGCTAGAAAAAAGAGGTTATTAGAAGTCACCTGGTTTTGAAAGGTACGCATTCTCTGATGTTAAACAATGCAGGGGTGTGGCAGCAACTTTTTAAAAGATGAATTGCTGGTCTTGGTGTCTCCTACAAGAAGCAGTTCACCCATTTTTCTTTCTTTAAAAAAAAAGGGGGGTGTGGGTGGGGCACACTTGTCCACTCTGCTCTGTATAATCCAAATAACAGTTCTAGTTTTTGTCATAGATAAAAGAAATCCAGGCCTGGGACTTAAAGCCTGACAAATGTTTGGATTTTTTTCATTAGTTACTATTCAGATAGAGATACTTTTTTATCAACTTTACTACAGTCTATTAAATAAAATCCTTTACTGTTATAAAATGTATACTATATTAAATAATATTTTATATCAGTAAAGGACAAAACAAACATATATATCTGTACTTGTTCATTACAGTTACAAAGCAATGACCCCTGGGTACATATGAAACTTGGCATGTATAGTAAGGGAACACTAGTGATGTTTATACTCTGGGATTGTTTAGGTTTTAAAAGGGATTAACTCTAATTTGAATTACTCTGTTGCCCACAGTACTATCTTTAATAACAAGGTGGCAGACTTCTCAAATCTTCCAAAAAGGAACCTGCAGTTAGGCCTGGCATCTTCATCTCTTCAGAGGGTTTCTAGGCAGGTCATCATCATTTTTAGGAAAACAGCATGCCACGTTTGAGTTCTGTGTCCATATGCCGTGATTTTTTTTAAAAAAAGTTAAGAGAGCAACTGAGAACCACAATCTTTCTGCTTAGTAAAGATGAGGATGAGGATGAGCAAAGGCCATGACTGAATGATCTCCAGGTAAAGAGAATAAAACTAGCAAGTGAGAAAAAGAGTGGAAGGAGGAGAAAGAGAGAAAACTATTGCGGAGGCAGAAACTGCTGGGTTGGATCAAATGATGGAGACCATCTGCAGTGGATAAAGATAAAGGAATGGCATATGGGAGCTCACTGGGGGAGAGAGAGAGACCAGTGGGGTAAGCATGTGGAGGGTGAAGACCTGAGTCAGTGGATGCAGTAAACAAAGGAAAGAGCACCAGCATGGGCCAGGAATTAAGAGGTTTCTACAGTCTGAAAAGTTTATTACTTCTGCTAATTTCTACATATCTGTGTGGGGTAACTTGAATATGTGATTTAAATTTATGTAAGTGAAGGAAAAGGCAAAGTTTAGGTGTTCAGCAATTCTGAAGGACCGAAGATGTCCTGTTCTCTGTTGAGCAAACAAGAGTAATCTATTGTAGTACTTGTGAGTGAGCCTGCCTGTGTGGTTTCTCTAAACTATTAACCACCCTGCAAATTGCTGTGTATGAAACCTTCCTTTTCTCATGTGTAAAGATGATCATTTCATAATTAGTTTAAACCTGACTTTCTAATGCACCAGCCTTTTTCTTATTGTATCTCTGCTATTAAGCAGCAACTAATTCAAATATTCAGCACCATTTACCTGGGAGAAAGAGAGCTACTTTGAACTTTTGCATAATGATAGGAAATTGTTTTGTTATTTGTTGTAATGGAAGAATGCAGGGAGAAAGACTATGGATTAAATTCATGTAACAGATACAATTTACCTGAGAATGTATTTTCATCTTGTTTTTCAAACAGCTGTGGTCTCTGAAACCAATTAAAGAGAGAAGTGAGCCTTGTTATACATAACAAAAATAACAAAACAAAAGGAAGTCGAGGAGAAAAGCAGCAAAGTGATTTCAGTATTTTGAAATCAGAACAGATTGTTAAGCTATAAACAAGCATCAAAATGCAGTTTTGTCCAAGCTTGTGTTCTCCTGTTGGTGTGCCTGCTTGAACCAGAAATCAGTGGCTCTTTTGGCCTCTGGAAGGGACCAGAGTGTTCTTTCCCCTTCCTTCTTGAATTTTTATGTTCATTCTCACAGGGTAGTGGAGAGGAGTTCCCCACCACTGTTTCTTCATTGAACAGCTGGTAGGCCAGACTAGTCTCTCCCTTTGCTTCCTTGTTACTAGATATAGAGGATGAAGCTTTTATTGATCCACTAGCAGCACCTTATCTCCTCAAGCAGTTGGCTCTGAATTGTCTTCCAACCCAGATTTTTGAAGGTTTGCAAGTGACTGCAAGAAGGATAAGGGGACTAGCAGATGTCACCTTTCTGTTAGTCAGAGAATCCTCTGACTAAAACTCATTGAGGGCATGCTCTTGCTGGTGCAAGCAAAGTGTGTAAGAATCCAGCATAGACAATTCAGTTTCATCTGGCTCAAGAACATCACACTACCACACTGTTCTTGGATGAACATTATTCTATTTCTGATTGTGTTGAAACTTTCTGGACGTAACACGCATCTACGAAAGACTTGGATTCAGTGCATTACAAAGGCAGTATATGTGGTCATTGCATCTTCTCTGTGCCTTACAAGTGTTTCTGATTTTTCTGTTAGGATCCTTATAACAATATCATCCGCACTACAGTTGAGGCAATGGCAGCTGTATTTGGAGGTACTCAGTCCTTACATACAAATTCATTTGATGAAGCTTTGGGATTGCCAACTGTGAAAAGTGCTCGGATTGCCAGGAATACCCAAATTATAATACAGGAAGAATCTGGCATTCCTAAAGTTGCAGATCCATGGGGTGGTTCATTTCTGATGGAATCTCTCACCAATGATGTATATGAAGCTGCTTTAAAGGTCAGTTATTAATCTGATGTCAGAGAATAAAGATGCTAATAACCTTATGCAGTTTTGCAAATAAATCTGAAAAAGACTTGGGGGCTTTGTGTAGTTCATGAGCTGCACTTTCTCCATCCCTGCACTAAAAGGTAAAAGCCAGAGTTTGAAGCCAGAGTATAGATTGTTGATCTAGATTCCAAAATAGCAAGGAAATTTGGATGTTGTGATTAGTTCTCACATCCAAACAAATTGTGAAGATGGAGATATTCACGGTCCCTGCTTCATTCTCCAGTTCCAACCTAAGAAAGAAGAGGTGTCTCTCTGATATTGTAGAATATTAAGACTCAGTGTCCCATCTCTTTCAGAATTAGACAAAATATGATTACTGTATCTATCTTCCAGAGTGGAATCTTTATGATTGAGATAGCTCAATATTTAACACAGATTTCATTAGCCTTGTTGAATGGTCTTCACTGATCTTCCTCCTTGAAAATAGGTTTGGATGAAATGGGAAGCCATTTACAGTTACAAAACAGGCTTCCTGATGGCCAGAGCTGTCCAGCAGTAGAATGTGCCGCCTCAATGGAGTGTGGTGGAATCACCTTCTTTGGAGGTTTTTGAACAGAGGCTGGATGGCCATCTGTTGGGAGTGCTTTGATATGTGTGTACCTGCATGGCAGGGGGTTGGACTGGATGGCCCCTGGGATCTTTTCCAACCCCATTGTTCTATGATTCTCTGTAGGTGGGAATTTTTTCCATCTAAGGCTGCAAGTTGCACCATGTCTAAAAGTGGGGTCTTATCTATATAGCTTAATTAGGAATATGCCCATTAAACACTGAAATGTCTTTACCCAATTGCGAGTCAGTTGGATTGGACTAATAAAGATGTTACAGTTCTGGGTAGGATTGTGCTACAAATCATCTGTCTGTAGATGTTGATACTGTGGAAACTTGTGTTTCATTTCAGCTCTTCCACACTATCAGTGATGTGTTAAGTAGAGAGTGGGCTGGCCAGGGGGATTATGATCCAGTGCAGGGTTTGTCAACTGTGGAAGAGTAAGGGCTGCATTAGTCCTCTGGAGGCAGCCCCTCACTACACCTGCTCTCACAGAAATAACAAATTGCCCCCAAACTCTATCTAGAGAATATAGGGGTAGGTTTTAGGGCTTTCCTGGCCCCAAGAGGGCATTTTGAGACAAATTACTAATCACAAATTGCTATTTTGATCTCCAGGGGTCCAAATGAACTCCAGAGATGTCCTCCACACACCTAGAGATCATTTTGGGACATTTTAGAGTGGAAATAAAATGAAAAATTTTTTTAAAAAAACAATTTTTGACCCCTGGCACCATAAAAATGTGTCTGAGGGCTACATGCAGCCCATGGGCTGCACTTTTTCCACTTCTACTCTAGTGTTTAGTTAGGGTAGAAGTTACAAGGTCCATCAGTGTCTGAGTTAGCATTGGAGTCTGTGGTTTGAATTGCCTTGCTTTTTAGACTGTAATGTCAACCACAATAAAGCTGAAGTTTTTTTCCCCAGAAAGTAACTGCAGTTTGGAACATAATAGTTTAAAAACTTGTAGGAAAGATTAATGCAGGTATCAGGTAAGATTTTTTTCCCCTATAATTGGTCTTGCCCTAAGAGATGATATGAATACACAGTTTGAAATAAGAAATATTTATTGTTATGCTGCTTTTCCAGATTTAGATCTAATGAGATATTCATATAGAGTAAATACACTGAAAGGGAATCATTTCTACACCTTCTTCCTGAATCAGATCTATTACCTTCTGTTTTTCATTATAGCCAATTTGAAATGCCTGTTGTGGGGATGGTGCTGCATTAATCACTGCCAAAATAATATGATTTTTAATCTTTTTCTTTTTAATAACTAGTTTCTTTGCAGCTAATGGAACTAGACAGTTTCCCATCAATTTAATACTTTTATCACTGAACAGCAGACATTTATAGTCATTAATAATATCAAGAATTTGCTGTCTGACAGCTTATTAATGAGATTGAAGAAATGGGTGGAATGGCCAAAGCTGTAGCTGAGGGAATACCAAAACTTCGAATTGAAGAGTGTGCTGCTCGAAGGCAAGCCAGGATTGATTCTGGTAAGAAAAGCTGAAGAAGACATTTGTGACTAATTTCCTTCTCAGGCTGGCTGCACAATTCCTAGCCTTGTAAACCCACCACTATCACCTTGCCCTCCAGTCCCCTTTTAAAATTCCTCCTTGGATCTATTGTCCTAGGCCTTCATTCAGGTGACTTCATCATGGATTAGTATGTGTGTTAGATTTGCTTTCTTCATGGTAAGCACGGTTCACCCTTGGTTCAGGGTAAATGATGCTGTGCATAGTCAGTTTTAAAAAATAACAGATAGTTGTAACTTTATGTAATAACTGAATGAGTGATTGCTCTCAGGTTTCAGCTCTTACTTCCAAACACTTAACAGTATTCAAAATAAGTTATGGCAAATCCTTTTCCTCAAATCTATTCAGACACCCAGAACTCATGCACTCCCCTCAGACACTCACAACTGACTTCTGTAACAGTTTGTTCCCAACTGTCACCAATGATCTCTGTTCTTTTTTTTTTTTTAAATCTTCCTTCCTCTCACTGGAGCCCTTCCCTCTCTTCACAGAATTATCTGTGCTGCGATTGGTTGCTCTCGGTTATTCACTCCACGCCCTTGCATCCAGGATTTCTTAAGTGACTTTTTATCAAGTAGCACAATACTATTTCACTGCAGTGTACATATATGTAACTAAGCAAGGCTGCTCTTTTGCACACCATTTTGCAGACCAAAATAATTGGGGCGTGAACATTCATAGGCTGTTCTGCCCTACACTGTTATAGTGCTATCATTCCACTTTTAACATCCTCTGGAATTCTGGAGTTTGTAGTTTACTGAGACCAGAGAGTTCTCTTGCTGAAAATTCCCAAGATTCCATAGGATGTTGAAAGTGGAATAATAGCACTGTAACAGCGTAGGGCACAAATGACTATACTTTCATCCCAATTACTCTTCACTTTTATTCCCTTATTCTAAGATTAGTTCAATTAAAAATTTGAAATGTAGACTGGCAATTGAATTTTAGGAACACTTGCTGACAAAAGTAGTATTTTAAAATGTATGAAGTAATTTCTTGATAGGAGTTGAATTCCTTGGATTCTCTCAGTGGCTGAGATCAAAAGAAGTGTCAGTGGCTGGGATCAAAAGGACTGTGTTACTGTAGTTTCAGACTTGTGGGATATTAGATATCTTTTTGATATCAATAGTTTGGCCTCCTATACCACTCTGTCCTCCACATGCTTGCAAGGCCCCGGGACAAGCTCGCAGACAGGCACGGCCACTAATCGCTGTAATAGTCCACACAAAGGCAGGCCAGAAATAGCCGACCCGCCGCTCCAGGAGACCTCAAGGCAAGTACCACATTATGTATGCACATTACTTACAAAGAACTCCCTGCCCCGAGCAGGCAGCTTGACTAGCCGAATACTCATCTGTCAAGCACTCCGCGTTTGCATACTGGCTACTCTATTTACAATTCGATCTTAATCATGTAAAATTCTGACCTTTCGGAGGCTTTGTCTCCAGCCCGAAACTCATCATTTTCCCCAAGTACGGACTAGTCTACGGCCACATTTCACCTATAAGAACCCCTGACTTTGAGCGTTTCCTCAGATCACTCCTGGTTTCCATCCTGCCTTGTTGCCGCTTTGTTTGGCGAGCCTTCCCTTCAGCTCTACGTGCTGAGAAACTCCGTCTCCACAAACTTCTTTTGACTACCCAGGCTTCAGGACAGTTGTAGTATCTCCCATATCAAAACCTCCTCTAAAAATCTCTCTATCCAACTCCAACCTTTACTTCTATAGTTCTCTGTGTGAGTGTGTTGCATACACTTGTTTGGCTGTATAATAATAAAAACAACAATTTTATTTACTTCTGTTTGCTCCTTGACTCGGCCTGACTCTGTAGCCATTGGGCAAAAGGTCTCACTGTGTTGTCCTGCCTCTCGTACTAGTAGCTTGTGCTCTGTTGACTAATTCCCAACTTTGTAATTTGGAGCACACTTAGGTGTCCCTCATGGGACACCCAGAAATCAGGGTAACAACTGTGCAATGTGTTCTATGTGCCCAAGAAATCTTTGTGTATCTCAGCCATCTCCCTTGTTATATAATAAACATTATTTGAAAATAGAAGATGTTTCAGAAACAGTTAATAATTTGACACACATTGCTTCTCTTCAAAAAAAAAGGAGTGGTCAGAAATGCTTCAAGGCATCCCCAAATGTTTAGACCACCTAAAGTACTTCTTTGCTTCCTTACCGATACCCATGGAACAAATCTGTATTAGTTAACGTTGAGTTCGAGTGATTTTTTTTAAAAAAATTGTATATATGTGTATATGTGTGTATATACACACACGCATGCACACACACATATATATATAGGGCTGAATATGCAACTGTTATAGAGAAGGTAAATAGAGAAGGTAAACAGTATGTTCTATGGAACTCCCATCTTGTTTGTATTCTGTAACTACATGCAACAAATACGCATACAAGCATTTTGAAAAAAAACATATAGAATGGGGTCAAAATTTGGCAGTCTCTTCTGAAATATATAAAAACTATAGACCTACTTCGTTGAGTACATGTGTTGTTTCTAAATGGCTGCACTCAGATGACTGATATGTATTAGATAAATCTGCAGGAAACCATGTTTGCTTCTTTACCTTCCACTTAGATTTTAAGAGGCTCAGTACATGATGTTAAGCCTTCACTGTACAGATTAATTGTTCTTGTTGTTAACTCACTACATAAAGATGATCCCAGAATGCAATAATTATTTTCATCTATTAGTTTATTTTAGGAAGTGTTTTGTTCCTGTGAATTGTCTCACTAGCAAACTAGCTGATTCCTAAAACAAAAGAAAACAAATCTAGTGGCAAATAGGCACTTGCTTCGATTACTACCTGACAATGCTGAGAGCCAGGTTAGTTGTAAGACAACTGTGAGAGTGGCTCCAATCAGCCCTGGAAAAGAAGGTTCAGATATTTCCATTGATAGACACATTTGGCTGGGGTAATGCCTACTTGATAGAGGGCCCTTTTTAAAACCACACTAATTTAATCACTTTAATTAGTCAGCTAAAAGTTGCTGTCTTTCTATTTTAGGTGTTTACATGTTTAGCATGGCATCTATTACATGAACTTGTGTGTGAACATTGGTGTTTTTACATATAAGCTGGTCCAAATTTTAATAATTGAAAAGAGTTTGAATATAGTATATGAAAATATGTATGTACAAAGAGAGAGAAGAGAAAACTGGCTATCTGTGATTAGTAGAAACATAATAGCATGCAAAACTTTTTTTGTAATTTAGAGGGATTTCAATTTTTTTTTTCAATGTTTGGGAAATACACAGGTTCAGAAGTAATTGTTGGCGTAAATAAGTACCAGTTAGAAAGAGAAGAGACTGTTGAAGTTTTAGCAATTGATAACACTTCAGTTCGTAACAAGCAAGTTGAGAAACTGAAAAAGGTAAGTATGAGATTTGTATGGATTTTAAGAGGTGAGAAACTTGAATAACAAATTGAGTAAAGTATGCTTATTGTGTTTTTGACCGAATTAGTTAATAACAATATTGAGAGTAAAATGTATGGAGCTTTTCTTCTGATGAAACTGTTTCTGTACATGAAACTTAGAGGGGAATTATTCTTCTCCCTTCCCCGCCACATATTCAGAAGCTACTCAGAAAGGTTAGGAGTCACTCCAGAGCAGATTCTTATGGGGTCAAGTAGAAAGGAAGAAAAGGTCTGTTCTACAAGCACACTTCTGCATGTGACTTCCACTGCCAATAGACTAAGGTAACATAGGTGAAATACATTCACCTTTTGAAATAAAGATCAAAGTGTTTCACAGGAAGGCCAGTGATATCACTGGTATTGCAAATTGAGAGAGTTGAAGGAAGAATGGGAATAGTGGCTTGCCTGAGAGTAGCTTGTTAATTTGTTACTGAGATTCAAACTGGGGAGTTCCAAGTTCTACTATACTTAGAGCTACATTATGCGTTCTTCTTCATGGTCTCTGTGTCTCACACATTGGGATCTTCGCGCATATGCAGTAGCGTTCGGACGATTCTAGAGCTAAGCCGCTTGGCGGGAACCGCTCCCCCTTCTCGTACTGAGCATGCTCAACCCCCCAAGCCAACGGTCTCTCCTCAGTTCTTTTTCGTCCACCGGCATGTTTGCAGCGAACGGAAGGTTCTCCAGCCTATTTTCTTGCTGTTTTGTCTTCGTTGTTCTTCTTCTTGGACTTCTTTTGAGAATCCATCCTTCTCTTTGGACTTCTTCTTGTGAAAGTTTTCTATGTCTGCGCTCTTTAAAAATTGTGTATCTTGTGGTCAGAAGGTCGCCCTCTTTGATGGACACTCTGAATGCCTTTTTTGTCTTGGGGAAACCCATAACATCCGGGCCTGCTCTGTGTGCAGAGATTTCACGGTGCAGACCCTGAGGAACAGGTTGTTGAGGTTGAAATCCCACTGTTGGGAATAGTCTTTAAAAATCAAAGAGCAGGCAGCTGAGAATACAGCCCTCTTTACAGCCATGACCTCTCATTCCTCCTCGGTGGTGCAATCTTTGACCTCACCCTCGTCAGTATCGACGGCTGCGATATCGAGGGTGATGGTATCGGGCTCGGTACCGTCTTCTCTGCCTCCGGTCTCTGCCTTACCATGGATTCTGAAACTTCATCAAACGCTGGTCACCTTGGCGTCAGGGGATGCCCCTGCAGGCTCGCAGGCAGTGAAATCAACCAAGACCCTTATGGCAGCCTAACGCAAACGGCCTCCTTCAGCTGATCCGGCTACAAAGGAGAAAAAGAAGAAGCGCAAGGAGAAGCAGAGATTGCCTTCCCCACGGACAACTTGTCCGCCAACTCCAGCTCAACTTGTGAGGAAGACGATTGAGGAGGAAGGCCTGCCGTATATATCTGTGGAGCGTGGTGAAGATTCCCAGCTCCCAATGATCTGGGTGCCATCTGCCCTAGGTGACTTCTCGGCGTGTTTAGATCCACCTGTGTTGTCTGTGCCGAGCATGATGCTCGGTCACTCTGTACAAGGGATAGACTGCCTGAACCCTTCTTTGGAGACTTTGAGAGCTCCATCTTGTCATCGGGCATCTTCTTGTGATCGTGCTCGTGGTAGTGAGGCACGGTCTCCAAACCGGGCTGACAGGCATCAATCCCTGCGGTGGCAGGAGGCCACCTCTGACTGTGGCAGATCTAGGCCCAGGATCGATTCACCCTTTTCATCTGCATCATATATTTTGAGATATGAGCATGAACATCTATGACGCGAACAACCGGGGTCTTCTTATTCTTATTCCCCTGCATATAGAGACCGGTACCATAAAGACATCCGTAGGTGGTCCCCGTATCGTCATCGATCTCGGTCACCATCATTGGGCTCCCAGTATCATCCTGCGTCCCAGTACCGTCGCTCTCCGTGGCACTCATGGTCAAGATCCCCCTACTACCACTGGAGATCTAGAGACCGTTCACCATGCTACAGGGCCGTTTCGCCACCTCATTGAGTCACATCTACCATCTCTCGCCCAGCTGTGGAGGCACCTTCACTGTCTCAACAGTCATCAATGGTGCCAGCTTCAACTCAATCCATTCAATGCCTGATCCCAGCTGTGTTACCGATTTCTACGTCCACGGTACCACAGTTGACCATTCTACCACCGGTACCATCTTCAGCATCATCGGCGGTTACCATTCCATCCGCTCCGACTGTCGCTCTACCAGCTCAATTACCATCGGCCCAACAATCGCTTTCGCGATCCCCCAACTCGTACGAATTGGACTCTGACTCTGGTGACTCTACTCCAGACTCCCACATATCTCCGCCACTGGCTTTTGGGCAGCCTTCACCCGACTCGGTGCCTGAGGACGTTAAACAATTCTCCGACATCCTTCTTCGTATGGCTAATACTCTAGGTCTCAATGTTTCTGGTCCGCCCCTGACGGTGCAGGATCCTGTGTTTCACTATGTGGATACCCGCCTTTCATCTGCGGCGCCGATACCGATCCTGTCTGTTTTGCAGGAGGTATTGAAACACCCCTGGGCCCAGCCTGCATCCTTGCAGCCGATACCTAATTGTCTCAAGCACCTCTATAGGACCCAGAAGAAGGATGTCAACTTCTTGTTTAACCACCCTGTGCCCAATTCCATCGTGGTCGAGTCTTCCCAAACCAAGGGCGGTAAGAGGGCACACACCACCCTGCCTGATCGGGGGGGTGTTGGTTGTACACTTTTGGGAGACACTTTTATTCCGCATCATCTCTAATTGTGAGGATTTCGAACACACAGGCCTGCCTTGCCGCATACCAGCGTAACATCTGGGACAGGTTTTATCCTCTGCTGGCTCATCTCCCAGATGATCATCGGACTAGCTTGGTAGCACTGTCCAACCAGCAGATTCTGTCCTCACGGCACGCGGTCGAGGGAACAGCCCAAGTGATGGTAGGGGCGGTCGCCCTTCGGCAATTCACTTGGCTACACTCCACAGGTCTTCAGGAAGACAGCAGGAAGTGTATTGAGAACCTGCCATTCGATGGACAAGGCCTCTTCCATTCCACCACTGATGATGTGATGGACCACCTCGTAAAGGCACGCCTCACGGCAAAACAGATGGGAATCCACCAACTGCCGCAGTCCTGTCACAGCTTCGCTTTCCGCTCTTCTTGGCTCCGCTCCTATACCTGTCAGTCTCGCTCTCCGCGTTGGAGTCAACTTGATCCTCGGTACCGTCCTCTGCCCAGAGACCTCTACGAAGATGCCGGCCTTCTTCAAAGAAGTCTTTGTCCACGACGAAGTCAAAGTTTTGACTTCTCCCACAGGTCGCCACCATATCTGCTCTTCCACTTGCCCACCAGCTTCGTCAACCTCCCGAGTTTGGCCTGGCATCTCTCCGAATGGCATCACATCACGACGGACTCTTGGGTTCTCGCCATCGTCCGTCTTGGTTACGCTATCGAATTTCAAAATATACCACCCTCCTCAACATAGCTCTTCGTCGTTGGGAATGGTGCGTGCCGCTCCGAGTTCACCCTTTCGCTGTTCACCTGGCGCGCTGGGAGAACACCACAGTGGACACCCTCAGCAGGGACACCTCGTGCTATACAAGTGGTCCCTCTCCAACACCACATTTCAGGTGATAGTAGCCTGATGGGGTCAACCATCCATCGACCTCTTCACCAGCAGTCAGAACAAGAAGTGTCCCCGATACTGCTCGAGGGCCGGCCTGGGTTGGGGCTCTCTCGGCCTTTCCGTTTCAGTGGGACGACGATCTTCTGTATGCGTTTCCGCCATTCCCTCTCCTGGGTTGAGTGGTCGCCAAGATCCTTGCCAATCATGCCGACGCCATCCTTGTGGTGCCGTACCGGCCAAGGCAGCACTAATTGGGCCCCTCTTCAAGGCCGCCCCAAGGCCTCCTTGTCAAGTTTCCAGCGGTACCAGACCTCCTTTCACACTCGGATGGTCTTGTGCTGCATCCAGACCTACCACTCCTGTCTCTCCACGCATGGAGGATAATCCCTTGGATGTTCCAGCCATACGGGATGTTCTCACCGCAACCTGGAAGGAGTCTACGCATCGGTCCTACCATTACAAGTGGCAGAGGTTCGTGGCCTTTGCAGATGCTTGTCGCGAACTGGCATTGCCGGTTGCCCTTCCTACTGTGCTGCACTTCCTCCTGCACCTTCGGGAACAAGGACTGGCTTTTCCATCCCCGAGAGTCTACCTGCCTACCCGCCATGTCGTTCCCCTTCGGCAGCACGTTTCAGGGACGCTACCCTCAAACAGTTCCTGAAGGGATTGCAACATCTTTACCTACCGGTTTAGCCACCGCTTCCGCCCTGGTCGCTGTCCTTGGTACTATTCCAGCTGACACGACCGCCTTTCGAGCCTATGGCTACTGCTGATGACAGGCTCTTGACAATGAAGATTGCCTTCCTCGTGGCCGTCACCTCGGCCAGGTGAGCGAGCGAGTTGACAGCACTACGGTCCAATTAGCCCTTTTTGGTCTTTCACCGGGACAAGGTGGTCCTTCAATCAGACATCTCCTTTTTACCCATGGTTGTCTCTGATTTCCATCTTAACCAAGACGTCATCCTTCCTACTTTCTATCCTGACCCGACTGTGCCTCTGGAGTGATCACTCTCTCAATGCCCATTGGGGATTAGCCTTCTACACTCATTGGACTTCGTCCTTTCGCCAGACTCGCCACCTGTTCGTTTGCTATGGTGGTCGTTGAAGGGGCCATAAGGTATCCACCAAGAGATTCTCCGAATGGGTGGCTCAGACCATTCTGCTGGTGTATGAACTGGCTAAACAACCTCCGCCAGCTTTGCTCCGTGCCCACTTCACTAGAGCTGTGGCCTCTTCAGCAGCTCTCCCTTGAGGAGTGGACCTGCAGGAGCTGTATCATGTGGCTACCTGGTCACGACCTTTGACCTTTGTCTGACACTATCGGTTGGACTGCTGGGCTCAACGAGTTGCCAGCTTTGGCCGTGCGGTGTTGTCTTCCGTTCTCTAGGACCTGATCCACCATCCACTGGTAAGCTACACAATCTCCCAATGTGTGAGGCACAGAGACCACGAAGAAGAAGAACAGGTTGCTTACTTGTAACTGTGGTTCTTCGAGTGGTCATCTGTGCCCTCACACACACCCGCCCAGCCGTTCCCTCTTCAGGTCCTGCTCCAGCGGACTCTAGAACTAAGGACAGACCGTTGGCTTGGCGGGTTGAGCATGCTCAGTACGAACAGGAGGGAGGGGTTCCCGCCAAGGCGCTTAGCTCTAGAATCTTCCGAACGCTACCGAACATGCACGAAGATCCCAATGTGTGAGGGCACAGATGACCACTCGAAGAACCACAGTTACAGGTAAGCAACCTGTTCTTATCTTTCCTATTGGAGTAAACCAAAAAACATTCCTTATGTTTCTACACCAAATTCTTTGCACAATAGTAGAATAACTGTACATGAGAGAGACCTTCTTCCCTTGTGTGGAACAGTATCACTAGACTAATAGATGTTGGGCTTCTCCATTCCCAGGAGTGTCTCCATTTTAAGATGAATTGGCAGTCTGTTGCTGCACAAGCCGACTACAAACTATACTTTGCACAATATATTAATAGGTTTCAGTCCAACACCACTTGTCTATCCATTGCTAATGGAAATGGTTTTCTTTGCTCTTAAATGTTTTCCACATACATTCAGTTTTTATCCCATGGTGACTTGTAGTGCTTAGTATTCAGTATCTCTCTCTGTATATTGAAATAGATGATTTATGCCTCTGTGTGCCCTTCTTAGTCGATTTCATTCTTCCCTCATTTATCTCTTACTCAACCATTCATGTTTTCATTCATATTTGCATACAACAGCGGTTCTCAACCTGTGGGTTGTGACCCCCTTGGGGGTCGAACAACCCTTTCACAGGGGTCACCTAAAACCATAGGAAAATATGTATTTCCGATGGTCTTAGGCTCCATTCCCTCCTCGGTGGTGGTGCGCAAGCGTGAGCCACCTGCTCGCGTCTTCCTGCCTCCTTTGGCGGGAGCGCGTGCAACCACACCATCGCCACAGCAGGAGTGGTGGTGTGCAAGCGCGAGACGTGCATTCATGTCCTCCTGCCCCCTGTTCAGAAGGGACTGAAATCACTCCCCTTCTCCGCTACCGGGAGAACCTCCTGACAGGCCAGCTTGGGGGGGCAGCGGCAGCACGGGGGGCAGGCCCCCTCCTCGCCATGGCCCCGCCCCACTCACCATAGAGGGGGGTGCTGCGGAAGGGCAGGGGGGCCGCAAGGCAGTGCTTTTCCGGGGGCCAAACTGCGCCCAGCGCAAAAGACAAAGGCACTGGAATTCCTCCCCCCCGGCCAGGATCAACACTCTGGAAACTTTTCCCACAATGCCCCCCCAGCAGAAACGAGAGTGAAGCAGAAGCAGAGCCCGGGGGGTTCTTGGAGTTTTTCCTGGGGGAGACGCGCTGTTCCTCTTTCCCTCCCTGCCCACCCTGCCCCGTTCCTGGCTGGCGAGGCAGCCTTTGCTCGGGGGGGGGCATTGTAAATAATAAATAAATAATTTTATGGCTGGGGGTCACCACAACATGAGGAACTGTATTAAAGGGTCACGGCATTAGGAAGGTTGAGAACCACTGGCATACACCATCCACCTAACACACACAGTCTAAAATAAATGACATTTTACTATTGCAGTTTTTTGTTTTTTGAACAGCCTATCTCTTGTAAGGCTTTCTGTATGAATATAGTCTCCCCTCCAAAAAGAAAAAAAAAGTACAGAAACTATTCAGATGGTTTAATAAATTATGAAGTAAGCAGTAAGCTTCACTACAGCCATCACCCACCTGCGAACAGTTTCTCTTTGTTGCCTAGGAATTTATTTAGGAGACTATATCACAAGATAAACATTTCATTAATATTGCTCTTGTACACACAGTGCTTTCTCTTCGTTCAAAATGAATTGGGAACACTTAAATGTTTGAAGTAAATTAGGAGTTTTTAAAACAGGTGCTATAGTGGAAAGAAGCTCAGTCTCTCAAGAGAAACTTATTAATGCTGCATGTTCGTTATCTTTTTGGACCTGGTTATAGAATCTTTATCAGATGTGAAGGGAGCTCATAACTAAAATATATGTTGCTGATCTTTGAGATCTGAGTTTCAGTTTTGTTTAAAATATTGCCAAATAACAGAGGCTTAGGAGCACATTAACAATACATTCAAAATTTGTTAATAGCATTGAGTGCACAGCCAGGCCAAAACTATTTCAGGGTAGGATCCCATGGTCAGAAATGCTCAAAGGGAAGGAGGTTCATGATGCATGTGAGTTAGGTGGATCGATAATTGATTGACAGACTGAACCCTGAGAGTGCGGACCAATAGTTGCTCTTCATCCTGGAGAGAAGTAACTAGTGGAGTGCCTCAAGGCCAGTATCAGTAAATGTTCAATATCTTGGTAAATGTTTTGGATGATGCTATAGAAGGCATGCTTATCATCTTTACAGATGACACCAAATTTGGAGGGACAGCTAATTTTCCAGAGGATAGGATCAGAATTCCAAATGACCTTGATTGATTAGAGAGCTGAGCCAAAACTAATGAAATGAATTCGAGCAGGTACAAATGTAAGTTATTGCATCTAGGCAGGAGAAATACACAAATACAGGATGGATTGAAAGCAGTACAGTTCAAAGTGGTGAAAAGAATCTATGGGTCTTTGGAGATGATAAGTTGAGGATGACATAACAGTGTAATGGCCAAAACAGTTAGTGCAGTTCTACTGCATCAACAGAGAATAGCGTCTAGTGTCCGGATCCATTCTGCTTTGTCAAGCCTCACCTGGAATACTGTGATCAATACTGGGCACCACAGTCCGAGAATGTGTCCAGAGAAGAGTGACTAAGATGATCGAAGTCTAGAATCCAAGCTCCAAGAGGAAAAACTTAGAGATCTGAGTATGTTTAGTTTGGAGAGGAGAAGATTGAGTAGGAACATGATAGACATCTGTAAGTATCTGAAAAGATGTCATGTAAAACCGAGAGCAAGCTTGTTTTCTGCTGCTCTAAAGACTAGAGCAAAATATAGTGGGTTAAAATTACCAGAAAGAAAGAGAGAGAGAGAGAGAGAGAGCACCTAAATTTCTTTGCTGTAAGAACAGTTGGAATATACTGCCTTTAGTTGTGCATTCCTGCAGGAGGTTGGACTAAATGACCCTTGTCTCCCATTCCAACTCTGTGAATGTCTGCTAACTCCTCAGCAAAAGTTGTCTAACTTTGGAAAAACTACCATTAGGGCTGCATCCATCATCATAGCTTCTTGCATGTGATCATGTCATGAGAGAAAGGCGATGGGACATTTGAAGATATAAACTGGCTCAGACTTGTTTCTGAGAGTATACTCTAGAATATTATTCAGTTGCTTTCTTGTGTATTTTTGTTTTGTTTAGTTTTTACAATGGTTAGTTATTAGTCATTTTACAAAATTCTTTTGATTATCATGGCAAGGTAGATAGGCTGTGTTGCTGAAACGCTGACAAGAAATTTTGACTGAAGCTATTAAATGCTGATTACATGATTTCTCGTCAAACACCATAGATCTCTTTTTATTCCCACTACATAACGAAAGAGGCCACCTGAACTGTGGAAACCTTGTAAGGTTTGTGTTATAAATAAAATTGTTATATTATAAAATTCAGTTATATAATGTTATGTAATTTTATTTTGCTTTTCCTTCATAAAGGTGAAAGCTTGCAGAGATGACAAAGCAGTTCAGTGTTGTCTCAGCGCTCTAACAGAATGTGCTGCTACAGGCCAAGGCAATTTGCTGTCCCTAGCAGTGGAAGCAGCACGTGCAAGGTGTGTGGAAAGCATAATACATTTATCCTTGGCCCTAGTTTCTGTTATAGACTTTGTACTAATTTTCTGAGGTCCTGTTTTAGTAATTGGTACATACTTAATGAAAATTTGGCGATAGCAATGATTTAAGATACAGTTTTCCATCCACAGTTGTGGGCTTGATCTTTGCGAGTTTGATTATTCATGGGGTACCCACTTGCCTCTCCCTATTCTCCCTTTCCCATTCTCTGACCTTTGCCCAGGCATGCTGCCTGCCTTCTCTGCACCCCAGCAAAAGGCAAGCAAATGGGAGAGCGAAAAGTTTGCCTGTCACCTGCACGTGCACAGAGAAGCAGGGCACATGGACAATAGGCAGGGGAATGGAGGGGGGAGGTCATCTGTGTGTGCAACACAGAAGGCAGGGCGCACGGGCAACAAGCAGGAGAATGGAGGAGGGGGTCCCAGGAGGGAATACAAGGGGGACTCACAATCTTAGGTTTGCCAAAAGTTGGAAAAACTTAATGGTACACAACACAAGAAGTCAGTTATACTGTGCTGAAAAACTGAGGCTTCCACAAATAAAAGGCTGTGCATTTGGATTAAAATAAGTAGTTGCACTGTGTTGCAAAACCCACATTTCTCTGTAGATAAAAAGTTTGCTATTTGAATTTATTTTTAGATGTACAGTTGGTGAAATAACAGATGCAATGAAAAAGGTATTTGGTGAGCACAGAGCCAATGATCGCATGGTGAGTGGGGCTTACCGTCAGGAATTTGGGGAGAGTGATGAAATTGCTCAAGTTATCAATAGGTACAGTATGCTCTTTCTATTAAAATAAAATAATTAAAATAAAATAATATGTTAAAATAAAATAATCTAAATTTGTTGTGTAATGTTCATGCAAATTCTTTAACTTTTGTGTTTCTCTGGAGGAATTGCAATCTTCTTTTAGCATTACATGAGCCAGCACTGTTTTTGTTTTAAAAATATTTTTCCAAGCTTTATTAAGTCAAATAAAAGCTAGAAGATGCTGTTTTGAGAACCTGTAACACCTTTTTCAGAAACATTTTTTTCTTTGTAGATGTTTCCAGCTTCATTTCTTAAGTAATTATCACTTACAGAAATCTATTGTATCCATTCTGAGTATTTATGATATAAGCATACTTCAGTTAACAGATTCTCTGACAAAGAAGCTCCTTTTTACAAAGCCTTTTGACATCCACCCAGCTTCCCCTTTTCTGCCCCTTTTCTTCCTTCTAGTGGGACATTTTTGATGATATCAACACTGGGGGAATAGTGAAAGAATTTTAGTGTCAGGTTGCAACAGTGTATTTGAAGCAATGTAATAAAGTTTAGGTTTTTCATGAAAGAGTCTGCTCTAGCTGATCCTACTGTAGCTGAATGTTCCTGCCTCCAATAATCCCTTACTAAGTATGCATGAATAACAAAAGAGAGAAAGGGGAGACCAGATAAGGTTGCCTTACGATTTACCTCCAGCATGTTAAAAAAGCATAGCTCTATAAGTCTGGCCATCAGAATGGAAGACACAAGAAAAGTGCAGCGTGGTAAAAGAAAAAGAGAGGAAAAAAGGGGAATCATCTCTCCAAATTCTCAGTGGGTGTATGTTTTTATTTTGGAAAAAGCCAGATGCATTCTGGCTTAGACATGTTTCAAGGGCCTTCCTCAGGGGCTACATTAAAAGAAACACATCAAAATATAAATATGAGTTTAAAATTAAAAGGACCACACTGAATTATCTAATAATTCATACACAGTACATGTCACTCTGATCTCTGTGTAATGTTTAAAGCCTATACATACCAATATGAAATCTAACTGTAGAAATTTCTGGAGCTGAAGATCTCATTCTGTTTGCTGGACAGAAGAGGAATGCATGAACTGTGCTGATTTTTTTTTTTTAATGCTTGCAGTTGGTCAGGAAAAATAAATGGAGGGATATCATATTCAGGGACATACATAACTGGGCTAGAAAAACTACCACTAAACTGACAAACAGATAATTTAAAAGATGGTTTATGTCCTTATTGCAAAGAGCTCCTACTAAAGTAATTGTATTTAACTTCCTTTTAAACTCAGTAAAATCTTAATTATTTATTGTTGCTCATAATATTTATACCTTGAAAAATAAAAATATCCCATGTAACCACAGTGAAAATTATAAAAACAAAAACTAATAACTATCCCTTCTAAAAAAGCAACAATTTGAAGTAATCTGATATTTTCATAATACCTTTCTCACTTTACAATAGAAAAAAAGGAACAAAAGGCTTACAGTCTTACATGTTAAAAACCTAGTATTAAAATCACCCTCAGTTTTTCTTAAGTAATCAGTTAAACATTTCCATTCAGATAGGAGTTATCTTCTGGTTCACCCTTTAATCTAGTCGTTTATCCATTTCCACAATCCATCAATCTATTAAACCATTTAGACATTGAAGGGATCTCCAATTCTTTCCAGTGCTTTGCATGCACTAATCTTGCAGCAAGTATCATCTGTTGTACTAATTTCTGCTGTTGCTAGTCAACTGTGGTATCTTCTTCCCAGATTTCTAGCAAAAATAGCTCAGGTTTCTTAGTAATTTGACATTTCAGAATTTTTTGCACCATATTTTATATTTTCCTCCAGAATTGCCTAGCTTATTCACATACCCATCTAGAGATGTAAAATTTCTGGAAATTTTTTTTTAAAATAATTTTATTCACATTTCAACAGATAAAACAAACAATAATTTCTGCAATGTTTACATGTAATGTTTTTCCTTGTTCTTCTCCTTTCTGGATTACAATTATTAATATTCCCTCTATTTATTATATCACGTATCGCAATAAAATGTTGATAATCTATGATTTGTTAGTTCCTGCTATATATATCTACTTTACTTGTTACATGATATTTCGTTAACTGTTAACTGTATAATAATTGTTATCATAAAGTATATTATACAGTATAATAGCTGTATAATAATTGTTGTCTACCCCCAACCCAAATCTGTAACAATCTTCCACTCTTTGTTAATATCCTCATCTGATTTTCCTTTCAATCTTTGTGTAAGTATGTCCGCATTTCTGTTTTCCATAAAACCTGTCCACCACTGTTCCGTTGTGGGTGTAGTTTCATTTTTCCAAAGTCATGCATATTTCAATACAGGCCGTCGTCACCATGTACAATATAATTCTCCGATGTCTCTTAGCTGGCGTTCCATCTAATGTATGTGTCATGTTTAACAAGTAAAATTCAGGTGTCATCCCAAATTGAATCTTCAAAATTGAACATATTTTCTTATGTATTTCTTTCCAGTATTTTTGTGCTCTAGGACATGACCACCACATATGAAATAGTGTACCAGAGTTCTCTTGACATTTCCAACATTGACCTGTACCTGTCTTATAAATTATCTTTAATTTTTCTGGTGTCATGTACCGTCTATGAAATAGTTTACAATAATTTTCTTTTAAATTTTAGGCAGCGGTGAATTTCTGTGTACGTTGCCAGCTCTGTTCCCACCATTTTAACTGTATTAAGTGTCCAATGTTTTGTGCCCATTGTATCATTGCAGCTTTAACTGTCTCTTCCTCACATTCTTGTTGTAAAATTTCTTTATACAGCTATGCTAATAAATGTGGTGGATTTTCTCTTAACATTCTCATTAAGTGAATTTGTTCCTTTTGTTGTAGTCCATAGATTTGTACATCCATCTGAAATCTTTCCTTTAGTTGTCTATAGGGAAACCGGCTTAATTTTATTCCTTCAGTTGATTTCATCTTCACACCACAGTCATCTGTTATATCTAATAAGTCTTCATATCATAGCCATTTATCTGTATCTTTCCATCTCCCAAAAAAGGCTTCTTGCGGGGAGACCAAATTAGGTAACAGCCTTATATTCTTCTTCTTGTAGTCAGTCCATATTTTAAATAGCGATTTCCTTATGAAATGATGCATAAAATTTTTGTCTGTTGCTGCTTTTCCATAAAACATATAGACATGCCATCCCATTCTTAAGTCTGCTCCCTCTAACGCCAGCATTCTCGAGTTTTGAAGATTTAACCAGTCTTTTATCCATGTGAATGCCACAGCCTTATAATATGTTTGTAGGTCTGGCAAGCCTAGACCACCTCTTGCTGTTGTGTCCGTCATGGTTCTCCATTTAATTCTTGGTTTCCTCCCCTGCCATATGAACTTAGTTATATCTCTTTTCCATTGAACAAAAGTTTTAGTGCTTGTTATTATAGGCACATTTTGAAAAAGATAGTTCATTTTCGGTAGAACATTCATTTTTATCACTGATATCCGTCCCAACAAAATTTCTAGAAATTTTGAAGCCATGGGAAAAAATGTTTTTTTTTTCTGTTTTGTTTTGTTTTTGTTTGTTTTTTCAGAAAAAAATGGAAATGTTTGGAAAAATTGAAAAAAATGCAACAGTACTTTTTACAGATTGAAAGTCACTCTGTTACTTTAGGAACATAAAACATGACTAAGAACAATTTGATTTGGCATAAAGTTATCACAATTAGTATTTTTAAAATGCAATGTATTCAAACAATTATTACAAATGGAATTTACTTTTATTTTTTAAAAAAATTCATTTGTAACAAATGGAGCAATAATCTCCTAAACTCTGTGGAATCTCTTTGGTTTGTTCTTTTTCTTTTATTTTTTAATTATTATTTTTTTTTTGCCTGCTCCACATAAACTAGCAAATTAAAAAAAAAATAGAAGAAACCATCAAAATTAGTAACAAAGAAAATTATTTATATTTCCTTTTCACAGTATCAAATAGACATAAAGCACCGATTCCCATAAAAAGAATTGAGAGGGGAGAAGTGTATGGAAGGGAGGAGGAAGGGACTAAAATTCAATGAATAGGCATGAAATTTAATCAGACTCATCTTCTGAGCAATAGTTAGCAATATCGGTTTAAGTCTCTACTTCTGCTTCATTATGTTTGTCATCATCATCACAGTTATCATGGACTTGTAAAAACGGAAGGTTTACTCAGATTGAAAGAAGTTTCTCTACCCTTTCACATGTCATTATATTTCTTGATTTAGCATGAGTGTTTCCAAACATAGACCAAATTCTTTCACATGCTGCAGAAAATGGAGGAATCTTGAGAAGGCGAGAAGCAAGAGGAGTCAGACTGTGTTATGCAAAGACTTTGCCACCATGTTGCAGGAGGGATATGTTTGACAGAATCCCAGACAGCATTTCTGAACCAAATCCCTGAAGATGTTCTATATTCTGCAACATTTGAAAGTGCCTTCCCAACATCAAGTCCTAAATGTGATGCTTATTTTGTAAGCCAGTCAAATGCAATAGCGGTGCTATCATCATTTACATTCCCACTTTTGAATCTTGGATCCAACAGATTTGCAGCAGCATGAATTGGATGGCAACAGAATTGCTTCCTTTTTTAAATAAAATCTTTCGCTTTACTTTCTTCTATAGTTGTAAGTGCAGACACACTGGAATTGTCAAAAACAGTTGTTTTTATCTTGGCCATTTGATAAAGAATTTCTGACAGAAATGCGTTATCTGATTCGGACACAGTGATTGCTGCAGAAATTGGCTTTAGAATCTTCAGGGAATTCTGCAGCTGAACCCAGAAGACAGTATTTTCTTACACTCTTGGGTACTTTAAGATCTTCAACTATTACTGTTTCTTGAAGAGCTTCTTTGTTTTTCAGTAAACTTTCAAAGGAGATCACTGCTCCACCCCACCGAGTTTTAGCACAGAGGATCTGTGTCATGATTTTATTCTTTGCTTTTTTTTCTACTTGTTTCTTCTTGAAAACTGCAGCTACAATATGAGTAGCTTTTACACATTTTATATCTTCTTTTGATCATCTGTAGATCATTTGAAGGATGCGCAGTTTCATAATATCATTAAGAAGCAAGTTTAGCCCGTGAGATGCACCTTCTATTGCAGTAATATGTGGATACTTATATCTATTACGATCTCTCATGCCGCTTTTATATTGCTGGCATTGTCAGTCAACAAAGTGAATTCTTCTTCGTGGTCTCTGTGCCTCATACATTAGGAGTTTTCACGCCTGCACGGTAGCGTACGGAAAATTCTAGAGCTTCGTAGCTTGGCAGGAACCCCTCCCCCATGCCGGTACTGCGCATGCTCAGCCCGCCTAGCAACGGTCACTCCTCAGTTCTTTCTTGTCCGCCGTAGTGTACAGAAGGTTCTTTAGTAGCTGGTGTTTTTCTTCGTTGATCTTTTCTGGTATTTGACCTCAGTTTATTGGTTTTTGGCTTACGATTTTGGATTACAGACTGTGTATTTCTGGTATCTCGACCCCTCTTCTCCCCGTCGTTTTTTTCTCTCTTCATCTACGTGTCTTTTTTCTCCTTGCTGCCGTCGAACGGTCTTCTCCGTCCCGGACGCTCGGCCTATGTCGGCCTTGTTAAAAAAGTGCATATCCTGCGGTCGGAAGGTCACTCTCTCCGACAAGCACCGTCACTGTCTCTACTGCCTGGGTGAGACCCACAACGTGCAAGCCTGTCCAGTTTGCCGAGAGTTTACCAATCAAACCCTCCGCAACCTCTCGGCGAGGCTCAAATCTCACTGTTGGGAGGAGTCTTTGCGAGCCAGGGACGAGGCACCTGTTGTGATGTCGGAGAAGGCGAAATCGGCGACCGTTCATCATCGGCGTTGGCAGCTGCTGCGCCGTCTGCCTTGTCGGTACCGGGCCCGGTACTGACATTGAAGCTGCCAAGGATTCCGAAGCTCTCCACAGCCCAGGCTAAGGAGACACCTGCGGGCTCACAGGCTTCGACTTCTTCCAGGCCCCTTACAGCAGCCCGACGAAAACGTCCACCTCCTGAGAAAGTCAAGGAGAAGGAGAAGGAGAAAAAGAGCAAGAAAAAGGAGAAGAGGCGCTCCTCACTCAAGGAAGCCTGTCCTTTGACACCTCCACCGACCCTGCTCGCGGAGGACGTGGCGGAGCAGTCGGACCCTCAAGAAGTCCTGGAGATCTTTGAGGAGGAGCCGGTCACGGAGACCGCGAGCCCAGAACCACCCGAACTGGAGGCCAAGAGTACCCCACCAAGTTAGCGTAAAGCGGTAGACCGCCAGGAGGAGGCTGTGGTCAGTCATCGACCCTTGCCCGAACAACGGCTAGCCTCTCACAGGAGCTATTCCCACTCCCGGTCCTGCTCTCCTGAACGGAGAGTCAGGCCTCCATCTCCTCGCCACCGGGAGATGCTCCTAGACAGGGCCCACTCTCGGGACTCGGTATTCACTTCGGCCTCCTACCTCAGTAGGTACGGCCGAGAGCATCTCTGGCGTGAGTACCTGGGGTCGTATCGTTCCTATTCCCCGTCTTATAGGGATAGATACCATGCCGACCCACGGTACTGGTCACCTCGACACTGATCCCGCTCGCCATGGAGGGAAGCGCATCGCCGCTACGAGAGGCTGCCCGAAAAATCACCCTCCCCCCATTATCGGAGGTCTAGGGAGCCACCGAGAGTGACGTCGACTGCGACCCGTGCTGTGTCAGAGTCCACCATGACACAAGCCCGAGACGCGATGACCATGACCACCCAGGTGACCCACCCTCGCCTGCCAACAGTGCCACCTAAGGCACTATGAGCAACGACGACGACTTCGGCCACGAAGTCTACTACTACACCAACCCAACCGCTGGCCCCGGTACCGGAGAAGGCAACAGAGAGATCACTGTCTCCCTCCTCTCAATCCTATGAGACGGAGTCGGATTCGAAAGAATCAACACCATCTTCCCACGAGTCGCCCCCGCTGGCATTTGAGGAACTGGGCCTGGATTCCGCCCCGGGAGGATGTTTGACAGTTCTCTGCAATCCTCCTCCACATGGCCACAGCGTTGGGCTAGAAGGTCGCAGACCAGGCTCCAGCGGCGCCGGACCCTGTCTTCCAGTACCTCGAGATGCGTCCGCCTTCTACCGCGCCGCTGCCCTTCTTGCCTACGCTCTTGGACACCTTGAAACACCCATGGCCCAAACCGGCCTCGGCCCAACCTATACCACACAGGTTGGAGCACTTGTACAAGACTCAAAAGGAGAATGCGGAATTCCTTTTTGCCCACCCGGTTCCTAACTCAATCGTTGTGGAGTCGGCCCAGACTAAAGGTGGTTACCGGTCACACACGACCCCGCCGGATCGCAAGGAACGGAAGCTTGACAACTTCGGCCGAAGGTTTTATTCTGCGTCCTCCTTGGAAGTCCGAGTGCTTAATACCATGGCTTGCCTTGCCGCCTACCACAGGAACATCCTGGACCAGCTTGCACCTCTCCTTACGGACCTCCCGGATGAATCCAGGGCAAGCGCTACTCAACTCTTCAACGAGGCAGTAGCGATTGCGACTCAACAACTCGCTTCCTCGAGGCACGCCGTGGAGGCTACCTCGAGGGTTATGGTTGGGTCAGTTGCCCTTCGCCAGCATGCCTGGCTACGGTCCTCAGGGCTCCAGGAGGACAGTTGTAACAGGATTGAGGATCTCCCCTTTGATGGCCAAGGGCTATTCCATTCCTCTACTGACGAGGCTATGGACCAGATCATCAAGGCCCGTCTAACGGCCAAGAAGATGGGCATCAACCAACCGCAGCCTCGTCGCAGTTTTGGCTCGCGTCCATCATGGCGTAGATCCTCCTCCTCCACGTATCAACAGTCCTTGCAATCAACTGCTTCGCGGCCTTCCACTTCGTCCACCACTCGAAGACCTCTTCGGAGACGCCCATCCTCTTCCAAGAAGTCTTCGTCGAGGACGAAGACCCGGTTTTGACCGCCTCCGCAGGTCACCACCAGTGCCGTCGTTCGCCTTGCCAGCATCCCCAGAAGATCGACCGAGTTTGGCCAGGCACCTCGTCGAGTAGCGGAAAGTCACCACGGACTCGTGGGTACTCACCATTGTCCACCTTGGCTACGCCATAGAGTTTCAAAGTATACCACCGCGAGGCGTCTATTACACCACCCCACCCAGCTCGGCCCTGTTGGAAGAGATCCAGTCCCTCCTGCTAAAAGGGGCGATCGAGGAACTCCCATCCTCAGCCAAGTCCACTGGCTTCTTCTCCCGGTACTTTATGGTACCGAAAGCGGACAGGACCCTGCGGCCCATCCTAGACCTCAGAGGGGTGAACGACTACATCTGCCCCAAGATGTTCAAGACGCTCACGCTGCCCTCAATCATGCCTTTCCTTCGTCAAGGGGACTGGTTCGCCTCCATCGATCTTCGGGATGCTTACTTCCACATTGCCATTCGTCCACAGCATCGTCGATACTTATGATTCGCGGTTGACAACACCTGCTACCAGTACAGGGTGCTACCTTTTGGACTTTCCACCGCACCCAAGGTCTTCACCAAGTGTATGGCCCCAATGATATCGCACCTACGGACGAAGGGCATCTCGGTCTACCCCTACCTAGACGACTGGCTCTTGGTGGCATCCTGCAGACAGAAACTGTACAGCGACATACACCGGACACTTACTCTTCTCTTCTCACCCGTCTGGGGCTCCAGGTCACCCGAAGAAATCCCACCCCGAGCCCTCGAGGATCCTCGACTTCATACCCTAGACTCGGTATCGGCGAGGGCGTACCTACCAATTGACCGGGCACGAATGCTTCGCTGGGCAGCATCGGACGTGTTTCATGCCCCGTGGGTGTCAGCAAGGAGAATTCAACAACTCCTCGGCTACATGTCATCCACGACGGCCCGTCACTTACCTCTCCAGGCTGCGCGCACGCCCATTCCAGCATTGGTTCGTGCGATCTTTCAACCCACTGCTGGACAACCAGAAATGTCTACTTCACCTGCCTCATCAGGTACGCCAGTCCCTACTCTGGTGGGGATCCTACAGACACCTCCTGGCGGGCATGCCGTTCTGGGAGGAGAATCCATCTGTCACGGTAACAACAGATGCCTCCCTCTTCGGGTGGGGAGCGCACTGCGATCACTGGACCAGCCACGAGACCGCCCTGCACATCAACGCTCTCGAGTTCCTAGCCATCTGGAAGGCTCTAAGGGCCTTTCGACACCTCGTTACCGGCCGCACAGTGCTGATCCTCACGGACAACATGACGGCGGTCTGCTATGTCAACAGGCAGGGAGGGACTCATTTAACCACCCTCCTCAACATAGCCCTCGACCTATGGGACTGGTGCGTCTCTCTCGGAACCCATCCGGTGGCAGTTCACTTGCCCGGGCAGGAGAACACCACGGCGCACGCACTCAGCAGGGACACCTCATCCCACCATGAGTGGTCCCTCTCCAGTGAGGCATTCCAGATGGTTCGGGACCAATGGGGCGAGCCAGAGATCGACCTCTTCGCTACTGAGGAGAACGCAAAGTGTCACTGATATTGTTTGAGGGCCGGCCGGGATCGCCATTCCATCGGCGATGCCTTCCAGTTTGGGTGGAACGAGGGCCTCATCTACGCGTTCCCTCCATTTCCCCTTCTAGGCCGGGTGATATCGAAGATCCTCACGGACCGAGCCAATGCCATCCTCGTTGCACCGTACTTGCCGAGACAGCATTGGTTTATCCCCCTTCTCCAGGCGGCTCGGGGGCAGATGCTTTGGTTCCCAATGACTCCGGACCTCCTCTTGCACTCCAAGGGCCTGGTGCTCCACCCGGACTTGCCGCTCCTGACCCTCCATGCTTGGAGGATATCGCCATAGCTGACCCTGTCATCGGGAACGTCTTAACCGCGGCTCGGAAGGCATCGACACGCTGAAACTACCACTACAAGTAGAAGCATTTCGTCACCTTTGCAGAGATGCGACAGGAGCCTGTGTCGCCTGCCAACCTGCCAACAGTGCTTTCTCCTGCATCTCCGCGAACAAGGCTTAGTCTTCTCTTCCATAAAGGTGTACCTCGCCTCTATCATGGCTTACCAACCGCCACGATCCCCATAAGTGGCTTTCTTCAGACACAGTACCGTGAAGCAGTTCTTGAAGGACCTCCACCATCTCTATCCACCGGTATCACCACCGCTACCACCGTGGTCACTCTCGTTGGTGCTATCGCAGCTGACGAGACTGCCCTTCGAGCCCTTGGTGACTGCTGACGACAGGCTGCTCACATTAAAGACTGCCTTCCTGGTGGCTGTCACCTCAGCCAGGCGAGCAGGGGAGCTGACAGCTTTACGTTCAGACGAGCCCTATCTTGTCTTTCACAAGGACAAGGTGGTTCTTCGGCCTGACATCTCCTTCCTGCCGAAGGTGGTGTCCAACTTCCATCTTGGCCAAGATATCATCTTGCCCACCTTCTATCCTAACCCAGGAACGCTTCTGGAGCGATCTCTCCGCTCCCTAGACGTTCGTCGGGCCCTGGCTTTCTACACAGACAGGACCGCTGCCTTCCGACAGACTCCGCACCTCTTTGTGTGTTATGGTAGACGTCGGAGGGGCCATAAGGTGTCCACTCAGCGCTTCTCAAAATGGGTGGCACAGACTATACAGCTGGCTTATGAGCTAGCCAAACAGCCTCTGCCAGCCTTCCTTCGGGCCCATTATACTAGGACCGTGCCAACATCTGCAGCCCTCCTGAGAGGAGTTGACCTCCCTGAACTCTGCCGTGTGGCGACTTGGTCTCAACCATCGACCTTCGTGTGCCACTACAGGCTCGACTGCTGGTCCCGTCGAGATGCTCGTTTTGGACGTGCTGTGCTGGCTTCTGTACTCTAGGACCTGACCCACCGTCCTACTGGTAAGCTATACAGTCTCCTAATGTATGAGGCACAGAGACCACGGAGAAGAAGAACAGGTTGCTTACCTGTAACTGTGGTTCTTCGAGTGGTCATCTGTGCCCTCATACATGCCCACCCTTTCTTCCCCTCTTTTTCACGTCCCTTTTTTCGGCGGACCACACAACTGAGGAGTGACCGTTGCTCGGCGGGCTGAGCGTGCGCAGTACCGGCATGGGGGAGGGGTTCCCGCCAAGCTACGAAGCTCTAGAATTTTCTGTACGCTACCGCGCAGGTGCAAAAGCTCCTAATGTATGAGGGCACAGATGACCACTTGAAGAATCACAGTTACAGGTAAGCAACCTGTTCTACTTTACACTCCTAATTTTCTGTAGGGCTTCGCATATTTTACAACTGTATGTCTTTTCTCTTCTGTTTCAATGCTTCTATAAAAACTGGTTGAGGTGTTTTTATCACAAAATTTACAATTCCTTCTCCTCTCACATTTGTCCATCCACCTGTAAGTAGTGCAAGACAATGCTTCGTTGATTTTTCCTTGCACAGATTCCATTACGTGTTCATATTCTGACTCCAAAAGAGGCTTGCTCAAAGAATGTCTGCTGGGCAAATGGTATGATGGTCTTAATAATTTTAAAGCTTCCTCCCAATATGTATTTTCAGTTATTGAAAATGGCATTCCAGAAGAATATATTGCTCTTGCGAGAGTTTGATCTTTTTTCCCCCTGATCTGCAGGTGTCATATTGTCTACAAATGAAATTATTGAGTATTTTTTGGGTGCAGGTTTTTTCTGTATTTGTTTACTTGAAGATGCTGCTGATGGGACAATACTTTGTGATGCTACTGTTGTTACAGATGGAGCAGGAAGAGGATTTCTTGAACGAGAATGTTGAGGAAAGTTATGTCCACTTGTATCATTGTTGTCCTTTTCATTTATATCCATGAAGGATTTTTTTAAATATGTATAGGACACTTGTTACATACAAGAATGTGTTTTGTCATCCTGGTAGCATTTGGAAATGCATATTTCATCTGACAGTACTTGGAAATCACATTTTTCTTCCCAGAAGAACTTGGAATGTGAAAATGCCTCCATATGCTAGCCATCGGTCTCACCATTTTCCTGAGGGGAGTAGGAAAGAAAAACAATTTAGTGGCTAGCTTGCAAGAAAACATTAAGCTATGGTTGGGGGTAGGGGAAGTAAAGAACCTGATTAATAGTAATTAAATTATTTTTTACATAAAGATTATAAAGATAAACAAATGTAGCTAAAATATGGTTCAATTTTCTGAAATCAGATGAATTTAAACTCTTACCTTCTTAAATTAAGTATATGTTCATGTCCTTTTTTAAAAAAAAATATTTTTTATTAAAAACTGAAAAAAACAAACATCACATAATCCATCTGACATCACATACATAACATTACAAACATAATAGATATTTAAAAAACGTACAAGTACACACATGTAGCATACTACATATCTTATTTATATAATCTAAACAAACATAGAAAGCACTTACTCCTTTTCATAGCCTTGTATTTTTTAAAAAAAAAAAACTACCTCTATATATCAGAAAGGAATAAAACTAATATCCATTTTAACATACATTATCTTCAACTCTACTTACAAATATGTCATCTAACATTATTAATATACTTTGACATGGCCTGGAAACCATGCCCTATGGGGATAGACTTAGAGAGCTGGGTATGTTTAGTCTGCAGAAGAGAAGATTAAGAGGGGACATGATAGCCATGTTTAAATATTTGAAGGGATGCCACGTAGAGGAAGGAGAGGGCTTGTTTTCTGCTGCTCCAGAGACCAGGACAAGGAGCAATGGATTCAAGCTGCAGGAAAGGAGATTCCACCTGAACCTCAGGAAGAACTTCCTGACAGTCAGGGCTGTCCGGCAGTGGAATATGCTGCCTCGGAGTGTAGTGGAGTCTCCTTCTTTGGAGGTTTTTAAGCAGAGGCTTGACGATCATCTGTCGGGAGTGCTTTGAGGGTGTTCCTGCATGGCAGGGGGTTGGACTGGATGGCCCCTGTGGTCTCTTCCAACTCTACATTTCTATTCTTTCAAAAATAAACCTATTGCATCAACACCTCTACTCTTGCTTCTACCTCCCTTCACATTGATATAGATTATCACTTCCCAAACTTGTTCCTTATATATGATATATCACTAAAATTGGTTCTCGAGGTTAAAAACCTTTAATTGCAGTTTCCTTATTACCCAAAAATTTCGTAAAACTTACTGTCCATCTTGTTGTCTAATCTATAGGTCAATTTGTCCATTTCTGCTATTTCCATAATTTTTTCTATCCATTCCTCCACTGTTGGGATGCAAGTTGATTTCCAATGTCTAGCATAAACGAGTCTGGCCACCACAATTAAATGCCACGCTAATATTTTGGTGCAGAAATCTATCGAACCATCTGCACCAAAGACTCCCAATGAGAAAAATTCAGGAACTAATTCAATTTTCCTTTTCAGAATTTTTTGCATATTTGCTTGTATGGCGTACCAGAATCTCTTTGCTCTATCACATCCCCACCACATATGGTAGAAGGATCCCCTTTGTTCCTTACATTTCCAGCATTGATTATTCACATTCTTATTCATTGTAGCTAATCTGACGGGTGTTAAATAGCAACGGTATACCATTTTCAACACATTTTCTTGTAATACATAAGATCTGATGTATAACATATTTTTCCAAATTGTTTCCCATTCTTCTAGGAGAATATTATGGTTAAAATCTCTAGCCCATTTTATCATACAATCTATGATTGTCTCTTCCTCTAATTGAAAAGATAACAATTTTTTATACAATCTTGAAAGTAACTTTTTTTTTCTCCTTTTAACATCAATTCTACAAATTCATTTTATCTTAAATCCATTCTTTCTCCTTGTATGTTATTTTTAAATCTTTCTTTTATTTGCATATAGGGAAACCATTGTATATCAAATCCTTTTTCTTTTAGTTGTCTATGTTCATGTCCTTTTTGTTGGTCTGTACTTCCTTCTAGTGTTTTGAAGCCTAGTGGGAAAGACAGAACAGAACCAAACAGATCCACCCACAAGCAAAAACAAAACTGAAACCTTTTTCTTCTTGTGTGGCAATAGCAGTGCCCCCTAAAGGAAGAAATGCATCTTGCTCTTGCATTGGAGAGTTCAGTTTGTAACCTAGGGCTTGCTTGTCCTCAGTGCACAGAAATTAGAATTATCTGATACTGGACATAGTTTTTAGAAATGATTTGGAGAATATATGAACCCTGCATCTTAAAGATTTTATTCATCATGCTAAAGTAAAATATTCCATAATTGTTTTTCTTCCTTTTTTCAATTTTTGGAATTTTTTCCCTGAAATTTTTCAGTTTTTTTCTGGGCCTTCACATCTCTAGTTAAGGCTAGGGCTAGGACTAGGGTTAGCATTAGTGTTAGGGCTAGTGCTGGGTTTAGGGGTAGGGTTACAGTTAAGGCTAAGGCTAGGGTGAGGCTTAGGGGTTAAGGCTAGGGCTATGGCTAGGATTAGCATTACTAGGGTTAGGGCTAGGGTTATGCCTGGGGCTAGGGTTAAGGTAAGGCTAGAGTTAGGGCTAGGGTTAGTTTTCGAGCTAAGGCTAGGGCAGAATTAGGGCTATGATTTGGATTACAAAAAACAGAAAGTTCTTAGGCATGTGGCAGATGTAGGCCAAGATACCGTTGCATTTGGAGCTAGAAACATGAACATAGCAAGAAGATCACAATGGGAGGCCGTTCAGAAATTCTGTAATGATTCTGTGTTCGTTCTCTTTAAAGGAGAGCTGCTGTTTGTAGTCAAGCATTAGACAAGGTTAGTAGAGGGTTAGGAAAAAAAACAGGTGATACCTACCTTACAGAAGAAAAGAAGTAATAGGAGATCTTACAGAAGCACAAACTATTCCTTTTGTGGAGGAAGACAGAGTTCCGTACAAACGGATTTCAGTGGAGGCTACAGAGACCTCACTTCAATAGGCAAACTCAGTTTCTTCTTCATGGTCTCTGTGACTCACACAAATGGGACATCTGTACCTACACAGTAGGCCTTTCAGAATGTTCTAAAGCTCTAGGCCTAGCATTTTGGCGGGAACCGCCCCCACTTCCCTGAGGCTATATAAGGCCCCTTCCTGCCATCATCCTCAGTTCTTTTTTTTCACTGTGCGAGCTGCACTTCTAGAAGTATTCTATTGAGCAACATTTCTACTTTCAGTTTCTTACTGACCTCCAGTTCTTCACCTTGGCTTTGCCTACTGTTTTATAGCATCAACAGCCTTCTTTAAATGCTGTTATTTTTGCAATGCCAACATCCCTGACCATGATGGGCACTTGAAGTGTTTAACTTGTTTTTGGGAGAAAGCCCTCCAACCTTCAGGTTTGCCCAGGGGTTCATCCACATTGCTCAGGTCTCCTGGATGCTCTTTGGCTTCAGTTTCCAGGCCTTCTGCCAAGCAAGTCTCTGTCATGGAGACAATGTTGAAGCAGTTATCTCACTGACCTTCTTCAGAGGAAGTCGATTGCAAGTGACCCCCCCCCTTAACACCTGGCCCAAACAAGGACTGACTGCCCTCTACACATAAACAAATGGCTGCTTCCACCCCTTTGTTGACATCAGCCTCGAGAGGCCATTCACCACAACTGGTACTTGATATGCCTGGCCGCTCCTTCAAAAAGAAGCTCTCTAAGTTCAAGAAGGGAAAGAAATCCAAAGAACCTCGTGTCACTTCCAAGCCATTGGTTCATCTTTAACCACTGTCCATAGTGACAGTTTCACAAGCTCCTTCCACTACCTCCTTGCTGCCACAGGCCCAGCAGCAACTGCCTCTTCAGGCTTCTTTCCTACTACAGTGCCCCCCAGTCTCAATCGCCATCAGCATCAACAGGAGTTTCTGGTGATGAGATTCTTAAGGACACACCCTCTGTGCAGTCATACCTGTGACAAACTGAGGAGCTCCCAGACTGACTCCAAACATCCCATCAAGACAGTTATTATCAGAAGGACCTCCCAAGAAAGCCACCCACTTCCTCCCCTTCATTCTTAACGCAATCCATCTTGCGTCCATCTTGTCGTTGATAGTCACACTCTTTATCTTGATGCTGGAGATCGTGGTCCTGTTCTTGTTCAGAGTCATCCCACAGGGCCTGTCACAGACACCAACACTCCGATCTAGCTGCAGGGAATGCTCTGGCTCCCATAGACATGGGTATTCCCCCATCTGGCTTGGAATGTGATTGTTCACCTGAGGAGTATTATGTTCTTTGTTAATGTCATAGGTGACATGGATACATCTATGTAGAAGTCTACATCCCTCAATGTCAACACTTTTCTTTGATCTCTAGGCAGTCAGACTCTCTCCCCCACCTCCCAAGAAGTGATGTACTGAGGCAGCTACCTCTACTGAGTATCCTTGATCTTCTGCTCCTGACCAGGCTTTGGAGTCCCACACTCAAAGATCCTCTCTTCAGCAGTCGACCAGGAGGGACACTCTTAAAATATCCTCTCAACATTCCCTGTTAGCTCTGCTGTCTCCTGCTTCAGCCACTAATGGCTTGATAAAAGGCCTCTGTGAGAAGGCTCTGGACCCTTCAGTGTCACAAAGCAGACCTATCTCTCTGACGGATGATATCAAGGCATTCTCTGATCTCATGCTTCACATTGCTAAATCTATCAACCTCAGGATTAAACAACATAGGGAGTTGGTCAAGGACCCTATATATCACCAACCTGAAGAACAGGTGCCTCTGTTGGGGGATGATAGGAGTTTCAGCCCCACGGAAACACAGCAGAAAAGCCAGAGCATAGCGAGGCAATAGCAGCATCCTTCTTCCCCAATAAGGATACTCACACACAGAGGAGTTTCTTCCAAACAGGAGGCACTTTATCTTGCAGCAAAGTTCCGTTATATACAAAACATAGGACAGACGAGCAGAGGCTTGTGCCAGATACGAGGTTTGGTCAACAGACAATACAGACTGGGGATTGCTTCCTTATGTACATATCTACAACTAATCAGGTAGAGGGTTTGCACACCACCCTGAACCTTTTGCACTCCACTCCATTTTCTGATGCAATGTACTGCAATCACACACAGCTGGAGCATGAAGCAACATTTTTGCAGTGGGCTGAACATTTTCCCAGGGTTCCCTGCTGAATCCCTGATAATCCCCTCCAAAATGGCCAGGCCACTGTGTAGGACATTTTCACCAATACATCCATGGTGATACAATACATGTTACATAATACATACGGTACATACAGTAAAGGGTACAATTCACCTTTCACCTTACACTCTGGTGGCAAGGCCCAGTTTACCTGCCGACTTCTCATGGCTTGCTACTGGAAGGGCCTTTGTGAGCAAATCCATGATATTGTTTTCAGATGGACAATACCGTAAACACATAATCCCATCTTGGATCATTTGCCTCACATTTTGGTACCGTACCCCAATGTACTTGGTCCTACACTTCGAGTTTTCTGCATCAGCTACACTGGACAACAAAATGTCCTCCCTTTCACCTTCTAGGGATAAGCATAACAGTACTTCCTGACTCAGCAAGTTGAGTACTTCCTGACTCACTTCCACTGGAACCACTGCTGGTACTAGTGCTGAACTCAGTGCGAGGCTCTTTCTTGACCAAAAATGCAGGTTTAACACTAGGTGGCAGTGTTGAGCTTCTTGGGGTAATGTTGTGTGAGACTTTAGGCTTTTCATCCTCAGTACTTGGTTCCTCAACACTTTCCTTTTCATCATCAGCCATCACTGCCCCTCCTTTTCAGAGCTTTCATGTGTATTGGGAATACTGTCCTTTTCATCATCAGACATCACTGCCCCTCCATTTTCAGGACTTTTCAGGACTTTCACCCAGGGGAATAAAAACCTTTTGATTACAGTGCAGCCTATCCCAACCTGCATGGTTTTCAAACTTTGCACTCCTAGAATACACAATTCTGTTAGCATGGTGTAGAAATCTATATTTGTTATCTTCATAGCCCACGAAGCGTAACTTCTAGATTTCTCTTCTCCAGACTTTCTACAGTTTGGGGGAACATACACACTCACAAACTGACCCCAAGCACATAGGTGCTTCAAAGTTTGGTGCTCTACCATGTAATAGATAATATGGAGTCTGGTTCACACTGGAACTCCACATCCTATTTACATGGTAGTTTGCTGTCACAATTGCTTCTTCCCAAAGTCCTGCTGGGGCTTGGGCATCCTCCATCATACAATCCTTCATTTGTTTTACCAACCCAATTCTTCTTTCTGCAAGACCATTTTCCCCGGGAGATGAAGGGTTGGTGGTTTTATGCCTTATGCCTTTCTTACGCAACCAGGCTTGCAGGCTATGAGACAGGAACCCCCCCTCCCCTATCTGACATAAGACTAGCTACTTTCTAAGGAAATTCCCTCTCAACAGCATTCACCCACTCTTGGAACTTATCTGCTGCTTGGCTCTTCTCTTTCAGCAGATAGACATAGGAAAACCTGGTGTGCCTGTCTACAATTACCAGGAAAAAACCTATTTTGTCCAGCAGTTGGCTTAAATGGACCTGCCAAATCTGCATGAACAACCTCAAATGGCCTTTGGGTGACACACTTGCTCTTTTTGGCTATGGGGAACGCCTTCACCTTTACCTTTTTACACACAGAGCAATCTAGAAACTTAGGGCAATTTCTGACCTCTAACCTAGGGCATACCTTTGCCAGCTCTTGCAGACCTTTGTAGCTGGCATGGTCCATTATTCTGTGGAGGCAATGGATACATTTTTCATGTAGGGGTTTGTTACACAAAAGGTTAACATTTGCCACTTTTCCCTTGGGCAACATGTGATACAGTCCCTGTTTTTTCACCCCTTTTGTACAATATACCATTTGCAGTTACAATACATTTCTTCCCTTCAAACACAACTTTGTAACCATCAGTGGTCAGTTGTGAGACATTCAGTATGCAGTTTTGCAAGTTGGTAACACACAACACATTATTGAATGATTTACCAAAGCATGGCACATATGCAGTACCCATCTTTTGCACCTTGCTGGGTGCCCCATCTGCAAGGGAAATTGCTGTTATGTTTGCACTTGTAACATTACTCAACAGCTTTAAATTGTTCACCATGTGGTGAGTTGCACCACTGTCTAGCAACCACACACCACTGTCAGACTGTTCTTTTGCCACAAACACATGGCATTCAGCCTGAGATGACAAGCTCCTCTGCTTCTAGGCTGTCTTCTTCCCTCTGCTCGGTACTGGAATGCTGCAGTCCTTCTGGAGATGGCAGACTCTCTTGCATCTGTAGCAACGTCTGGCATAGCTGCACACTCCTTCCTCCAGGTCAGATGCCTCCTCCACTTCTGCCTCTCCCTCCTGGTGATTGCGACTGGCTGTTCTCCCTTCCGTCTACAATCTGGAGTTGAACTGCTTTGGCTTTTTCGTCAGCAACCCTGAATGCTGCTATTTGAGCAGCAGTCGCTCTGGGGACTGTCCCTCATTCTGCAAAATGTGCCACAAGTTTTCCTTCGTCAAAGCGGCTCTCAAAAATTTGCCAGCTTTGATAATTAGCGTTGGTCAACTTTTCAAAATGCAGATAACCTCCTTCAGCCATCCTGCTGCCTTTGTAAGGAAAAATCAACAAACAAAGCAGCTGGCTGCAGTGACCTTGATGAGCTCCAGACTGAAGATTAACTCTCTCACTGCCAAAAACAGATTCCTCAAGCACCGGAATCATGCAGACAGTCAAAAACACAGTCCAATATCCAGGGGAAAAACAACTACAGGTGTGCTGTGGATGCTGTGACTTCTGGGACTGGGCCCATAACCACTGTTGGGGGATGATAGGAGTTTCAGCCCCACAGAAACACAGCAGAAAAGCCAGAGCACAGCAAGGCAACAGCAGCAACCTTCTTCCCCAATAAGGATACTCACACACAGAGGAGTTTCTTCCAAATAGGAGGCACTTTATCTTGCAGCAAAGTTCCGTTATATACAAAACATAGGACAGACGAACAGAGGCTTGCACCAGACATAAGGTTTGGTCAATAGACAATATAGACTGGGGATTGCTTCCTTATATACATATCTACAACCAATCAGGTAGAGGGTTTGCACACCACCCTTTACCTTTTGCACCCCACTCCATTTTCTGATGCAATGTACTGCAATCACACACAGCTGGAGCATGAAGCAACATTTTTGCAGTGGGCTGAACATTTTCCCAGGGTTCCCTGCTGAATCCGTGACAGCCTGTGCCTGCTTCCATTCCACTCCATCCTCACTTGCTCCATGTATTCAAAAAATCTTGGTATGCCCCCATTTGGGCCTCTCCTACTACTAAGAAGCTTGACTCCTTGTATAGGATCATCAGCTCCAGCAAGGAGTGGCTTCAACAGCATCCTAAACCAAACTCCATCAAAGTCAATGTGGCACAGTTAAAGATGTCCCAGGCCCTCCACTCTACCCATCCTGACAGAGAAGGGAAGAAACTTTGAGCTGTAGGAATTACTCTAATGCTACCCTCTTCTTCAAGATTGCCAACTATAGTGCCTGCATGGTGGCTTATGATCAGTTCCTTTGGGACAAAGCTAAGGTCTTCACTGACAGACTTCCTGAGGATGAAATGAGGTGGCCTCTGTTTTTCTTCTCGAAGCCCAATGCCTGACAACTCAACAGATCACTATGGCTCATCACATTGCAGACTGCCCCTCTAAAGCATTTGCTTCTGCTGTGTCACTCTGCCAACACTCATAGTTAAGGTCCTCTGATCTCTCTCAATCAGCCAGATCCATGGTCGAGGATCTCTCCTTTGACAATGTCAGTCTCTTCAACGCTTCCACTGACAATGGCCTCAAACGTACTCATAAAATGAGATCTACCATGAAGAAATATGGTATCCAGCCTCAGTGTGGCACCCAGACCCAGAATGGTTTCACCTGGCTGTGTGGAGATTGAATGGAAATATCAAAAGATCAGGGGTACACTGCAGAGGTGGTGGAAACCATTTTAGCATCTAGAAGAGAGTCCATTTAGAAGATACATAATAGAATGTGGAATGCATTTTTGAGATGGTACAGAGCAAAACCAATGCAGACTAATGAAGTGAAGGTGCCTCAGGTGCCACAAGAGGGCATATTAAAGGGTTAAGACTAAACACTCTTAAAAGAGAAATAGTGGTCCTGTCAGCAGTATTGAGTTTAGATAGAGAGTCTTTGTCTGCACACCTGCATATAAAGAGCTTCTTGAAAAGGGGCAACATTAAAATCATTCCCCACAGGTTTTCCTACTTGGTATCTTAACTTGGTGCTCAGTGCATTGATTAATTCCCCATTTGAGCCACTAAAGGAAATGTCACAGAGCCTGATGTCATTTAAGGTGGCATTCTTTTTGGCTATTACATTTGCTCGGATGGTATCAGAGCTGGCGACTTCGTCAGTGAGCACGAACCTCTGTAAATTTGAATAGGACAGGTTAACATTGTTTCTGCACCAACTTTTGTGCCAAAATGTATAGTCATGTCAATGGCAAGGGTAGCCATTTATTTGCCTACAGTTTTCCCAAGGCCAACTCATGTGTATTTATTTAGCGCTTGTTGGCAAAGACAGATACAGTTGCACACTCTATTAAAGAAGGGGTTCCCTAATTCACAGGGAACATTAAAATCTTAATTGTAGCCATGATCAAGACCCCAAGAATGGCCATTCCAGAACAGAGCTTTCCAGAACAGAGCTTTTAGATCTGAAAGTTTTAAGGTTTTGGTGAAATTATTTAACTAGTATTTAATTGTGTACCTTTTGTGCTTTCACCACCAGCTTATTTTGATGCAGTCTAAGTTAAATGTCAGAAATGTGTGTGCATGTATAAGAAAGAGGCTGTATATTTTAATATCATCTAGCAGTTAACACACTGCTTGCAGAATTCAAAGGTGAAATGGAAGATTTTTTTGTTGGAGTGACAGCTAGCAAAATACTCTTTTGTGGTCGTAATCAGTACTGCAAACACTTACGTTTAAATATTTTGTTATTTTTTTCCTTTATTAAAAAAGATCAAATATCCCTACAAATTTTAGATAACACATTGCAAGATTCCTCCTATCTGTGTTCCAGTTGTTCATTAATTAAACCTTGAGATATTATTTATCATTATATTTAATAACTTCTTCCTATTTACAAGAAATGTTTCCGATACAGAAATTTCTACCATTATTTTTACAGTAATTTCATTCTGCATCCTCTTGTCCTAATACAAAAGTTAAACATCTTAAATCAAAGCATTAGTGTCACTATAATTGAAAATTTTCCATACTTTTATATTTACAATTTAAGTATTTAGATATTCAAGTGTTCAAACATCTCTTCATTATGTCTAAATACTTTGAAACTCAGGGTGAACAAATTTATGGAACGTGAAGGTCGTAGACCACGCCTTCTTGTTGCTAAAATGGGCCAGGATGGCCATGACAGAGGAGCCAAAGTGATCGCTACAGGATTTGCAGACCTTGGATTTGATGTTGATATTGGTCCACTGTTCCAGGTATTTTTATCAATTCAGTTAGATTTTCATGTAGCTTTAAGTTTAAGTAAGTTGTTTCAATTTAGTTCTAAGTGCTAATTCTAGGAGATTTTGTTACTTAAGAATCTGCTTTCCATAAGCTAATTTCAATGAGGGATATTTTATTATTTCAGTAGCTAAAATAATTTGATACCTTGAAAAATTATATATTGTTTCCCAGTAAAATGCTAATCTTTCCCTCTGTCTCCTTACTTTGTGTTTGCATTTCACTCTGTAGCCTAAATCCAATTGTTAGTTGCAATTAGAGCAGAGCCATTGAATCCATGAGAATTTGGTAAATTTACACTTTAAGCTCCATTGGTTCTAGCTGGGAATAGCAGTTGTATTTAATCCTGTTTGTTTATTGCCTTCATCCATAATTGTTCCTCTTGGTACAGATTCTTAGGTATTAAGACAGTAGCAATATGGGACCCTGCATGGATCTATTAATGTTTGTTTACCTTCAGTCAAGGTGGTGTATATTGCCATCTCTGCCTTATTCTCACAACCATCGTATAAGGTAGAATAATTTGAGAGTGCGTGACTTGTATATGACCAGTCAGTGATCTTTCATGATTAAGTGGGATTTGAAGCCAAATCTCCTCTATCCGAACTTGTCACTTCAACCTCTACAAGTCTAGCTTTTTTGGTCATTATATAGTTTAATGACCAAGTTGAATGTTACCATAGTTCTCTCTTTCTTTCTTTTTTTTTTAGATTTTTTTAATTAAATTTTTATTGATTATACAGAAAAACAAAAAAGTAAAACACCATGTGATACACATAATAGTGAAACAAAGAAATTTCAACAAAAACAAGCTTACGTTATTATTTCTCTCCAATACCATTACAATCATAAACTTATTCAGCTTATTCTATATCCTACTACTTGTATACTTTTGTTACCTATCTCTAGATCTCATTCTCATTATACTCATTATTATTATAATAATTTCATTCTTAATTCTATATTTTCCCCTTACATTTAATCTATTTCCATTACTAAATATAATCTTATTACTTAACATATCAAACTATCTCTAAAGGTAAACCCACTCCCCAAAGCCGATTATGTTTCAACTTACTTTTTTTTTATTTTACAAAAAAATTAAACAACACAAATCCAATATATACAATACACCACATAATTAACAAAAAAAGTGAATAAACCCACCCCCCAGAGCCAACTTTTTATTTAATTCAGATTCCAAAATTGCCATTCTTCTTGTGAAAGGGTAGCTTTACCATCTCTTATCAAAGCTTTTTCCAAGAATATTTTCCCAATTTCTTCAAAATCATTCCCTTTTACAAGACCTTTCATAAATCTAATTCTACAAGTTAATTTATCATTAATTGCAATTTTCCACACTTCTTTATACCATTCCTCTATCTGAAGTTTTTCATTTGTTTTCCATTTTTTTCCTGTTATTAACCTTGCTGCAGTTAACAAATTTGTTATTAATTCCTTCGTTACCTGGGTACACTCAACCTTATTATATATGGACAACAACCCTATATTTGGACATATTGGTATCTCAACTCCTATTATCTCTTTTATCTCTTTAAAAACCTTTTGCCAAAATTCCATTATCCTATTACAATTCCACCACATATGCATATGTGTACCAATTTCTTGACATCTTCTCCAGCATAATCTTGAATATTTCTCATCTGTTTGATTTAATTTTACTGGAGTCAAATACCATTTCCAAACTATTTTGTAGTAATTCTCTTTTATTCTTATCGATAATTTTTTTAAATGACGTTGTTTCCAAATTTTTCTCTATTCTTGTATATCTATATTTTGAGATGTCTCTTCCTCCCACATTTTTCTAAGATAATCCTCTTCTTGTTCTTTTGCCAATATTTTATATATTTCACTTGTAATACTCCTTAATATTTCATTTTCTTGCATATTTTCTCTTTGAATAATAATTTGTTCAAATTTAGTATATTCTTTAAAATCTTTTAACATATCTTTTCATACTCTTTGTTTGTCCATTGCTCTAACTGTATGTAATTTAACCAAGATATTTTGGTTTCCTGCAATCTCACTTTCATTCTATCTTTATTAATCATTATTTTCATCCAATCTTTTAATCTATATATTTTTTGTTTTTTTTATTTCTTTCTCTATTATTTCCATCATTACTATCGGAGTTAATGTTGATATATTCGGTAACAATTTTCTTTTATTTTTCTTCCATATTTCTATTATATTTTTTATAAAAGGATTTTCTATCTTTTCTATTTCTTTCTTTGAAAAATTCCTAAAAAATATATTTTCCATTTTCATCTCAATATTCATCTCTTCTATCTCTAACCATTCTAAATCACCTTTTCCTGAGACTCCTTCTGTAATATACCTCAGTTGATTTGCGTAATAATACCATTTTAAATTTGGAAGTCCTAGGCCACCTTCTTTTTGACTTTTGTACCAGTATTTCTTGTTAATCCTCGCTGTCTTATACCCATTGCGAAAATTATTTAATAACTTTTGCCACTCTTTTAATTCTTCCTCTGATACTTTTATTGGTAACATCCTAAACAAAAAAGTAATTTAATATTTTCATTTTTACCACTACTATTCTTCCAAACCATGATAACTTTATATTTTTATAATCCTCTAATTTCTGTTTAATTTCTAATTTTAATTTCTTATAATTTTTTCCTGTAGTCCTTGTAAATTTTTTGTAATATCTATTCCTAAATATTTAATTGATTCTTTTACTTTAACTAACGTTCTTTTATTACTTATAAAATTTTGTACTTCTTTTTTAGTATAATTAAAGAACATTATTTCTGATTTGGCCCAATTTATTTCTAATCCTGTCTTCTCCCCAAACTCTTTTAAATGTTTATCTATCCTATCTATCTTTTTAACTGGATCTTTAATTGTTAACAATGTATCATCTGCAAATAAACTTATTTTATTTTTCTCCTTAGTTCCAATTCCTTCCAAATTCTCATCATTTCTTATTACATTAGCTAAAGTTTCTATAACTATTGCAAATAAAACTGGAGATAATGGACATCCTTGTCTCGTTCCTCTTGAAATTTGAATCGGTTCTGTAATTCCATCATTTACCATCACTACAGATGCATTATGTGAATATAATTGATTTATTAACCCTTTAAATTTCTCTCCTAATCCTATTTTATTTAAGATTATTTTTAGCGCCGGCCATTCCACACAATCAAAAGCTTTAAATATATCTAATGCTAAAATTCCAGCTTTTTGTTTATCTCTATCCATTATATTTATTTTATTTATCGTTTTCCCTATTAAATTTGCCATCTGTCTTCCTTGAATAAAGCCACATTGATCTTTATGTATATACTTATAAATAAAGTTATTTAACCTCTTCGCCATTATTGCTGTCAATATTTTAGCATCGTGGTTTATTAATGATATTGGTCTATAAGAACCTGGATCAGTAGGATCCTTACTTGGTTTTAAAATTAATATTATTAATGATTGCTTCCATGATAATGGGATTTTATCACCCCTTAATATACTATTATATATTATTTTTATTTAGGAATTAAACATTTTTTAAATGTTTTATAATATTCTGGACCTAGTCCATCCAATCCTGGTGATTTCCCTCCTTTTAAATTATTTATTACTTCTTCTATTTCCTCTTCTGATATCATTTCTTCCATCAACCCTTTATCTTGTTCTGTTAGATTACTTTCCAATTCTTATTAATATATTCCTCTAGATTCTCTACAGATTTTTCTTCTGCTGAGTACAATTCTCAAAAAAAGTCCTCAAATATTTTTAATTTAGCTTTCATCAGCCTATTTTCTTTGCCAAATTTATCTTTTACTACTCCAATCATATTCCTAGTTTTTTTTATTGTACTGATCTAGCCAGCATTTTAGAATTTTTATTACTATATTCAGAAAATTCCCTTTTCAAATATATTAATTTTTTCTGTACTTCATCCATTTCTATCTTTTCTAATTCATTTCTTTTTGCTTGTAATACTATATATTTCTGTTTAGTCCTATCTATTATATATTCATTCTCTAGTTCCTTTATTTATTTTTCTAACTTAAATTTTTCCCCCCCTAGTTGTCTCTTTAATCTTCTTGATTCTTTAATACATATTCCTCTTACCACTGCCTTCATAGTATCCCATAATACATCTTGTGTTACTTCCTTATTATTTATATCCCAAATTTCTTGCCACTCCTTCTCTATTTTATTTACTATCTCTTTATAGTTAAGTAAGTTAGTGTCCAAATCTCCACCTTTTTGCTTCTCTGTAATTCTTTTTCATAGCTATATCCAAATTCATCAAAGCATGATCTGTTACTTTTATTGTTTCAATTTCCGTATTTATTAATCTAGGTATCATATGCTTTGATACAAAAATATAATCTATTGAATAATTTTTATGGACTGATGAATAGTACATATATTTCTTTTCCTCACCATTTATTAACCTCCAAACATCTAACAATTCATTTCTACTCACCAATTTGTTTAAAATTGTTTTATTATATCTGTCTCTAATTAATGGATCCAATTTATCTTTCCACCTGTCCATCACCATATTGAAATCGCCTGCCATTATTATGTAATCTCCTTTCATATTTTTAATCTTGCTAAATATTTCTTCATAAAACTCTTTTCTTCTCATTAGGTGCATAAATATTCACTATAACATATATTTCTCCATCTATTTCACCTTGTATAATTACATATCTACCTTTTTCGTCTAACTACACTTATTACAATAAAATTACATCTTTTAGAAATTATGATTGCTACTCCTCTTGATTTAGATGTACCAAATGCTTCCTCATAAGTGGCAATCCAATTCAATTTAAGTTCTTTTTTTTATCTCGTTTTCCGTGTGTCTCCTATAAAAAAATTATATCAGCCTTTTTTTAATATCGATTCTGTCCTTTTTCTCTTTATTATTGTCCCTAATCCTTTCACATTTAATGTTAATACTCTCAGTCTATTTTCCATTTTTCATATTTCCAGTCTCTTAATCCTACTTCCCATTGGCTCTTTAGTGCTCCCCTTCCCCTTCCCTTCCCCCTTCCCATTCCCTTCACCCTTCCCTCCCTCCCCATTTGTCCCTCCCCCTACCCACACATATATTTGTCCCCCCTTTCCCTCCAAAGCATTCTTGCTTTGCCACGACCACTAATGGTCTCGGGGGGGTGGTAAAGGTATGCCAACTCCAGGCATAGAGACTAATACCTTCTCCCGATTATTTTTCTTTCCCATATTTTTTCTCTCTCTTCCCCCTCCCTTCCTTCTCTCTAGCCTTTTACCCCCCTTATATATACATATATATATATATATATATATCCATATACAAAACTATAAAGGTATATTATAATCATCAGTCATCAACCCTTCTCCTGCTCTGTAAAATTCTCTTTCTTCTTCTTCTGTTATATCATGATGTTTCCTCCAGTCCTCCTCAACCTCTGTCCTTTCTTTTATCACCCGACATCTTCTTCTCATCTCCTCCAGTCGCTCCTCCCACTGCTCCTTCTTCTGCTCCTCCAACCGCTCCTTCATCTTCCTTTTCATCTTGCTGCATCAATTTCAAATTTCTCAAAAGTTGCAATCTTTGTTCAAGAGAATTTATTCTGTAATATTTGCCAGCCCATTGAAATTTCAGAAAAATGGGATATCCCCAGCTGTATCTTATTCCAGCTCTCTGTAGAACTATGATACAAGGTTTCATTTCTCTCCTCCAATTTATTGTTTCCCGGCATAAATCATTATAGATTTCCACTATATTCTCTTGATACTTCAATAGTCCTGGACTTTTTCTGATAGCTTTCATCAAATCATCCTTTTTATTGAAATTTGCCACTCTCATAACAATATCTCTGGGAGTTATTCCCCTCTTCATAGCTATCACGCGATGAATCCTTTCTATATCCTGTTGTTCCCATATAATCTCAGGAGCAATGCTTTTTAACTATTTTAAAACTTCTTCTTTCAAGGATTTTTGAGTTTCATGTGGTAGCTCTGCAAACCCACGAATTCTCACATTATTTCTTCAATTTTGATCCTGCAACTGTATGATCTGCTTCTCCAGCTGGGAAATCCTGTCATCATGTTCTATTATTTTTGTCTGCTGATCCACTTGGATTTTTTTTATACCATCCACCTTAATGTCCAATTCTTTTATTTCTTTTGAAATATTTTTATACATCTCATTCATTTCTCCTCTTATATTAGATGTTAATGTAGTTACAAGAGCTTGGTTAGACTCTAAGTTTCTCTATAAGAGCTTTCATTTCTTCATTAGCTCCATTTGTTTTCTGTTTAGTCACCATTTTTGTTTCTTCTTCGTCTCCGTTAGAGTTTAAGTATGAATTTTCAAAATCTCTATCTAGACGATTAAATGTTTTATCTGTTACTTTTAATCGTTTCCAAGTGGAATGTTTATAAACTTTTGTTCCATTTTGCTTAGACGACATAAATGTCTCTGGCAGCGAAAACCAAAAATAGCTTTACTCTCGCTCCGTCACAACAACTATTTCCAATTTAGACAAAGTCTTTCATATTTCTCCAGTTGGAGAAAAATCAAAACCAATCCAGTATCTTATCTTACATTCCTTCCCACATTATTTTTCCTTAATTACTCACAGTCTTTCTTTCATTTAAAAGGGCTTCTCGGGGTTTTTTCTTCTCCTCTGCTCCGGGAGAAGAAATATCAGCCTGCTTCTGCCATTGCAGCTGGCTCCTCCCCCCGAGCTCTCTCTTTCCTGATTTATATTCTAAGCAAAGTAATTTTTCATGCAGGAGAATGCTGCTCATTTACTTTCTGATTTTTTAGGCTTTAGTTCATAGCTTAAGATAGTCTTAAAGTAACTGGTAGAGATGACCACTGACTTTAATGTAAAGCAGGTGAATAAGACTTAACCCTAATAGGCACTTCCTAGTGAAGTCTCTGAAGCTAGAAAAAGAATAGGCAGATAGATCTTCATATTTATGTAGACATTTATTTCAAAATATTGATAGGATAACAGGAACCAGACTCTGCTATTGATATGTATATGTACATTGTCTTTAAGTTTTCTACCAGGTACAATGTAACAATCAGTACAGTGTTTTTGAACCAGAAAAGACACATTAAGTAGGCTGACAGTATTCTCTTTGTGATACGCTCACACTTTCCAAGATCTGGGTCTCAGCATCCATGCTTATTAAAAGGAATGCCATAAGCAGCCTTTAGTAATGAATGTCAGGGGAAAATGTGGAGTTTTCTCATTGCTTTTCTCTGTTAAAAATGTTAAAATTCTCTGTTAAGAATGAACGAATGAACCAATACTTGGTATGACATTTTTATATTCTTTTCTCATATTCTTAGCACTTCATTTGCTTTTTCTGCTTAGACACCTCATGAAGTGGCCCAGCAGGCTGTAGATGCAGATGTGCATTGTGTTGGTGTGAGTACTCTAGCTGCTGGTCACAAAACACTTGTCCCTGAACTCATCAAACAGCTGACTGCCCTTGGCCGCTCCGATATACTTGTCATGTGTGGAGGTGTGATCCCACCTCAGGTACCATACTCCGTCTCTTATCCAAAGATATGATATTGTTCTAAAATATCTGCCTCTTGTTTGTGTCACATATTCTGGGAGTGGAGAGTGTCTGCACTTTAATTTGATCTGTTTGTCTTATACTATACAAATCCACATGCTTGATCACAGTGTCACCAAACCTTGTACATAATGGAACCAAAATGAAAACCTAGGTTTGAATTTGGTGCTTCCCAAGCAAACATGGCAAATTTTTCTGTTGTAAGAACTGGTTTATGAACCAGTTTTGGCAGGACTTAGCAAGCCACTTAGGTGAACTTCCCAGGTGCACATGTGTGTGTGTATTCCCAAGTTTGAGGTGTAGCCACAGAAAGCAGACTGATTCTCTGGAAGGTTGCTGGGCTTGGTCCATTTTTCATGAAAGTTGGTATGAAGCATGTTATATGTATTGCACCTGTTATACTCACTCCCCCTGCCATTCTTGTCAAGAGAAAAGTTACCAACTTTGGCCAAGACAATGCCAATATATTTCATACTCTCCAGCAAGCAAGTTATATCAATGAACCAGGTTTTGCACAAGATCTACCTACTGAGGTTTGTGAATGAGAGCATGTTTACAAAAGTTCAAGGAAGAGCTAAGCTGCAAAAATCACCTTTGTGGTAAATTAATAAAACATCTATTTGGGGTGATATTGTACAACTAAATTCTAAATCTGCCACACTAATGCATGCAATTTTAAAATATTCATTAACACTTGAAGAAAATTAAGAAACAAAACAATTTAAATAAAAGAACTTTCTTCAGCCTTTGGTTTTCTACTTTGGAGTTTTTTATAATGTGTGGCAGTTTCATATAAAGCACAATGCAGAGGTGCAGATGCTGGTGATCTTGGGTGGATGATAAAATGTATCTGTTCTGGTGATTTAGATGTTTGCTTTCGGTAAGATGACAGCTACAACAGACACTACAATTCCTCCACTTCATTTTAAGCAAGCCAGAGTTACTAAGGATGTTACGCATGTGATTGTATTTGAGCTAGATAAATCTCTGCTGTTCTGGACCACTTTAGTAGTATGCTTTAGTGTATTACATTTTTCCCCACTGCCACATGACTTCTGTTATCAGTGAACTCTGGTCTTGTACAGTGTGTTCTGCAGAGCTTTAATTAAGAAGATTTGTGTGCATCTTTATATATATATATATATTTTACTCTTTCCTCCTAATAGGATTATGACTTCCTGTATGACTCTGGTGTCTCCAATATATTTGGCCCAGGAACTCGAATCCCAAAGGCAGCTCTCCAAGTTCTTGATGATATTGAGAAATGCCTGAAGAAGAGGCAGCAATTGATGTAAACCTTTGCCACTTAATGTCTCATGGTAAATCCTATTATTTGTTATAATGCAGTGTGATTAGTTGCTCAAGAAAATAATCCATACTGCTTCGTGTATACTTTCTAAGAAAGTAAATTTAGCTGCCTGTTCCAATACATAGATGAAATACACAGCTGCATAAAATTAAAGATAAAAGAGAAGATCAAAATAGATTTTTGCCTACGCTGCTTTCAAATATACTTTATATCTTAAAGTACTTTGGTATGCTTTGTTACATCTAATTGTTAGAACTTTGCTGTTTTGATTTTCAAATGTTTTATGTCATCAAAGTGTTTCACTATACTTTATTACACTTGATTGTTAGAACTTCGCTGTTTTAATTTTCAAATGCTATCTGAATTGAGGTATTAAATATAGTGTTCAGTGGTTGTTGTTGTGTGCCTTCAAATCATTTATGACTTACAGCAACCCAAAGGCAAATCTATTATGGGATTTTCTGGGACTATGAATGTGTGATGTGGTCAAGGTCACCTTGTGAGTTTCTGTGGTTGAGCAGGGAATCGAACCCTGGTCTTCAGGATTGTAGTCCAAAACCCAAATCATACAGCACACTGGCTGTCAGTACTATAGTCAGGATATGTTGGCTAGGGGGCTATATTTTATCATAGAGATTCCATCGCAGTGGTGCAGTTAAGCTGTAGTGGTGCAACTTTCACAAAGATATGCATTTGTGCAGTATATCTGTGGCATTGCCAGCCAGCCATGGAAGGTACCAGTGATTTCATGGTGGTGGAAGACATCTCAACATGCACCAGTCACCTCACTGCTGCATGTACAATACAAGAACTATCTGGTATGGCAACACCACTACTTTTTTCAATGCTATTGTTGTTCAGATGGCCAGAACTCTACAACTGGAGTCTCCTGCATTCTTTCTTTCTTGCCTCTGGTTCATTGATGTGTTAAATTAAGATCACTTTTCTTTCTGCCTCACACAACTGAAATATGTAAATTCCTTTTTGATTGACAGTGAGCCAACTAAAGGCTGCCTGTGTCCTTCACTTTTTTTTTAACTTGAGGAAAAAAACCCTTGCACCTTCTAAGGGTGAATGGGAGAATTTCACCAGCTTCCCTCACAGTGCTATTTTTCTTTTTCTAGATCCAGAGAATGAGGGCTTTGCTCCAAAAACTGGAAGTGTGAGGGAGTTCTTGGGGTGTAGCTATCTGAGTTGCCAGTACAGCCTGCAAGCAGATTGCTGGGCAACCCAGAATAGCTCCTCAGGAGAAAAACTCAGACCAGTAGTGTGTGAGAAGGCTTGGTGACTAAGAGGAAAAGTTATGTAAAGCCAAATACCTGTGGGTATTCATTCCCTCCAGTGAAATCCTAGCAAGGAGCTAGGGAGTACAGTCCCTCAGCCAGAGAGTGTGACTGTGTGGGGAGGTTGGATTCTCAGTGATAGGCAGAAGAGTAATTGAACCTTAGTAGAATATGATCAGAGTATGTGCTCTAGATTGGGAGTTCAGGCTTTGGTGAGAGTATAGCCAAAGGACTCTTGTATGATACTTACGCTTTATACGAGAGTCTATGGTGGACTTGTGCAAAGGAGAAAAAATTATGGAAGGGGATTCACGAGGATGTTTCTGAAATATTTAAGACTAAGTTCCCACTAGTTCCGGAGCTGTATTTATTAAATATGACTGATTGTTTACACAAATTGGATAGGACACAAAAGAGGATTCTACTATATATGGTGATGGCTGCAATGTTATGTTTTGCACAATGGTGGAAGCAACGTGAGACACCAAGTACAGAACATTGGGCGTTGAAACTATATAACATGGCAGAATATGATAAAATTAGGATTTTGATGATGGATAAACCTACAACTCATTCTAGAAACAGCTGGAAGATAGTGTTACCCATATGGGAATTGTTTTGCGGAAAAATGCAACAGTTGGGATGGAAATTGCAAGTTAACTATTATATAATTGATGGATACAATTTGAGCAGTATATACAAGTTGATTTACATTGATGTATATGGATATGTGTGTGTGTGTGTGCGCGCGCGCATATATATACAATATACATCAAATAAAATAATCCTTTTAGATTTAAATTAGCAGGGAATTTAATACATAAATTTATATATTCAAAGTGTAGTGATGCCCGCTAAAGAAACTCAAATGATTTTTCTCTCTTCTAAGTATTAGGTTCTTTCTTTCTTTTCTATTCTTTTCCTATTAAGAGTAGAGGTATATAATGAGTTAAATGAGGATTTACACCATGCGCTCTGTTAATACTGCCTTAAACATTGATAATTTTACAGGAATAATAGACCTGTATAGAAGATAGTTGGATTTAGGAAAATAATGGACATGCTTGTATAAAATATTTTGAATAATTAAGATGGTAAGGAATGTATAATTAATCACTCACTTCTTGAGGTGGGGTGGGATACGGGGAGGAGGGAGAAGGAAGGGCATGGACTTTGAAACTGTGTCAAGGGAGCCATACAAGGGACAGCTTAATATAATGATAAGTTTATAATAATGTATGGGAATTTTTCAGTATGTTAGGCATGTAGAGATATGTAGAGAGGTTAAATGTCAATTTATTGGAAGATTGTGGTAATAGTTTTTCAGAATTTATTGATATTATCTGATTTAAATATTTTTCCCTTCTATAACCTCCAATTTTTTTTCCTGCTATTTCATTTTTACTTGATGAAATAAAAAAATAAAGATATAGGTGAACTGTTAAAAATGTTTACTGTTTAAAAAGTGCACTGAGGAAATACATCAGCCTTGACCTGGGTTTGAAATCTGAAATGCTACTTTATTCTGATTGTTACAGTTTATTTTTGTAAACACTGACTCATTTGAATTGTATACAGTATATGAAGTAACACAGAAAACACACTACCATAAAACCATTAAGTGGTTCTAAACAAACATTAAAAACTTTCACCCTTTTACACAAAGATGGTGTTTTAAGGGGGAAGGCAGAGCTGTGTGGTAAAGACAGGGCACCTTATCAGATTGGGAACTGCTACACCAATCTGGTAGAAGTTAGGGCCTGTTGAAGGAAGTGACTTCCAACAACATCTTATTCTGAAGGCCGTCCCCTCCTGGGTCTCAGTCATATCTAATTGGGGGAATTGGCTGGCCTCCGTTGTCCCTAGAGGGCATGATGATCTTTTTTCAGAAAAGAAGTTTGGAGATGAGGATGTATTTGGTGTGTGCCTCCTCCCAGACCTCAGGAATCTCTTTTAGATTTATCACTCTTCTCATTTTATACCTGAAAATTAAGAAATGACAGAAGTCACTATTAGGTGCTTTTTAATACCAGAAAGAATTATGTGAATTCTCTTGGATTTGTCCACTCCTTTCACTTAGAAGTCTCTGCAAGAAAAAAAAAAGCTTATGTTTTGGGGGTCAGTGTTGATTGGCTGTGCTCTTTGGATGGTTGTGTGGTTGCTTGTTTGGGGGCCCTTTGATCTCCTTGGCCACATGTTCTAACAGACTGGGACTTATTTTGAGTCACTGCCTTTCATAAAGAAGGGCTTCTGGAAGGAGACAGATTCTACCTCACAGCAGGTGAGAAAAACCATATTTACTAGGAGGCTTGCAGATACAATCAGGATGAGTTACATGGAGAGGGAGACAGTATTTCATAGGACGGGGGACATCATACACTATGAACAGTAGCCTGAATGATACAGGGGGAATTAGAGGGAATGTTAAGAGCCTAACAGTGGGCAGAAAAAAGCAACTAGGAATCAGCTGAGGAGGACCCATAGTTTAGTCTCTATGCTATTGCACAGAAGATGGACAGGAATGTTACCCTGTATGTTGGGGGTCCCGGGAGAGGCACCCAAATAACCAAATAAAAACACAAGATGGAGAAATTAAGCTCAATCACTCTCTTAAGCTAACAAGAGGCAGGGTAACTTTAGCTAGAATTTTTTACCCTATGTCTACGGCTTCAGATCAGAAGAGCGGCCAGACAAGTTTAAAGTAACCAAAAATAACAGTTTTATTGAAAGGCAGATAACAGATAAGACAACACACACACTAGCTAACTGAGAAATAGAAATGGGGAGTTTTGGAGGGTAAGGCAATACGACACCTTTTCACATAGTCCTGGAGAGAAGCGGGAATTGCAGGGAAGAAACTCAGCATGGCTGGCTGAGGGGAGTTTCTTAGACAAACCGGCAGCAAGGCGTGATGGAAGTCCAGGGTGATCCGAGGCAGTCCCAAAAGTGGGGACTTTTTATAGGGTGGATTGTGCCTACAGGCTATGCCATGCTCGGTGAGAACAAAGGAAGTTTGAAGCTGGACAAAGGAGTTGGAAAAGGTCAAGTTTGCATGATGGGTTTAACGCCTGATGACAATAGTATGGCCAGTGTGTAAATGGCCCACTAGAAAGGAATGGCTCAGCGCTGAGCCGGGCGCCTTTTGTGTAAGGTTGAGCTGAGCAATGCCGGTTTGCAATGAGATGGTCCCTGGAGCATCGGAGAGGCTTAAGCTGCCTGCCTCAATGAGGTCTGGAATCTACAACCATTAATGGCCGCGCCAAACACGTGGTAGTCCGGTGGCCCTCTGCAAACACGTGGAGTGGGGTGGCAGAGAAAGGTCAAGCAAAGGCCGAATTATTTTATATCAGAAGGATATCTAGTGCTCTCACCAAACGTGTCATAACTGGAGTAACAGGAATTCAACTTGTAATACAGACAAATATAATTAAATAGAAATCACTGAAACCTGGTGGGATGGGTCTTAAGATTGGAATGTAGTAATGAACGTATAATCTATTCCAAAGAAACAGACCAAACAGGAAAGAAGCAGAAATAGCATTGTATGTCAAGGATGTATATATCTGTGAGGAGATCCTTGATGACAGGTTGAAAGTACTGGGGGGGGGGAACAACAGTGATATCACCATGGGCATCTAATATAGGATTCTCAGCCAGGGTGAAGATTTGGATAATGCCTGTCTAAAATAGATAACTAAATATTCAAAAAGAAGAGATATAGTAGCAATGGGAAGCGTCAACTACCTAGAATCATAGAGTTGGAAGAGACCCCAGGGGCCATCGAGTCCAACTCCCTTCTATGTAGAAACCCACATCAAAGTAATCCCAACAGATGGTCATCCAGCCTCTGCTTAAAAAACCTCCAATGAAGTAGACTCTACCACACTCTGAGGCAGCATATTCCACTGCCAAATAGCTCTGACTGTCAAGAACTTCTTGAGACTCAGGTAGATATTAATGGTGTGGAAATAGTGAAATCTTTGGGTGGGGGTGACTGCCCTCCTGGGATACAGAGGAAGAGGGAAACTGAACATAATAAGGCACATATTCTAGACTCCAAGGAAGCTGATCTTAACCCCATGTGCAAATGTGACAGTATTGCCTAGTGGTGCGACTGTAAGGATCAACCGCACCGCTGGCAACCCTTGCTTTTGTTCACAGCTGGTCCAAGATTGTTTTGGTCAAGACTTCTATCTCTGGCGGGAGATATGAGGTTATATGTTAGAACATGAATACGTGCCCACAGAGTCCAAACTAGTCGGATTCCACCTTAAAGACGAGATCCCCGTGTCTACATGGCTACGGAATCTCACCCGCTTAGCAGACAGAGTACAGGGGGTTTCACACTCCCTCCACCAGATTGCCTTGACAGTTAATCATTCAGCCAAGGTGATCGTTAAGTCATCAGAAGAATTGGAAATAGCCACTCAACACTCCTGGTGGGACATCTTCAATTGGTCATCCACAGGACAGGTGATCGCCCACTTTGCATTGCACCCGTTAATCATTTTAGTCACATTTCAGGTCATACTCACCTTATGCTTAATTGGCCTTGCACTGTGGATCAAGAAACAGATTTTTCAGCTTCAAGTTGGCCAGTTTTATTGAGAACTCCGAGGCTCATACTTTGGTGGTTGTAAATAGTTTAGTGTTAGTGTGAAGAGTTTTGACTTTGATGTCCCAATTGGTTTCAAAAAGCCTATCTGAAGGCCACCAATCTTTAGGTCTGCCTCAGGAGTCCAGCTTCTTTTTTGTATATGGTAGTGGAGCAGCTTGTTCGGGGCCACTGTCGGTGCACTGTACCTGAGCCACCCCAGCCCTCAGGGTTACATCATCAGGCTGGAGCTTCTGCTCTGGTCTGGGAGAGGAAGGGGAAGAATGTTGTGGCATTGCAGCTACTCAGTAGCTGCTCTCAGGTGCAGCTGAATGGACAAGGGTCCCGAATCAGCTACCTCACCGCCATGATCAACGGCCTTCCCATGACCAATACAGCCTTAAAGTCAATCGCTATTTAAATCCCTGCTGACTCTTAGTCTTTTCAGTCATGGTGACCAAATTTTAGGATTCAAATCCAAATCCCAGTAGGCTTTGAGCTGGTAATTTGCGTTTATATTATACATTGGCTGCTCACCTTGTCAGTTTCTCTGCAAAAATAGCTACAGGGTGACAGCTCCAGAGAGCCAGGATGATCCCTGGACCTGACCATCACCCCCAGGCGCCGTGTGGGGGTGTGAAATATGAAATATTGCAGCTCCAACTGGGAACAGGTCCGAGGAGATGATCCAATCCCTCTGATGCAGCTGTGGACCCTGGGGGGTGATCTAGCGCCCTCCGACGGAGATAAGACTGTTTTGCCAAAAACTCTGATTCCAAGGACTTTTGCCTTTGCAAAATGGACCATTCCTACTGCAAAAGATCTGCAAGATGCAAGCAGCAGATAGTTAGCTTTCACTTGTTAGCTAGTCTGCAGAATCGGATACTTTCTAACTTTCACTACTTTGTTTTGCTTGCTCCTGCAAAAGTACCTCATTGGAGGCACGTGTTTGCTTTCAAGCTCAAAGATGTATGCATTGTGTTATCTACAGCCATTACCCAGTTGCTGACAGTTCTCTATTGATGGGACAATTTATTGTTATTAGATAATTGCTGCCATTTCATCTGGACTACTGCCGCTGATTTATTGCCTATTGCTTCTGATCTTTGTGTGAATGTGTTTAGGTTTAGGTTTTTAGTTAGGAATGTGTTTTATAAGATAGAAACCCTTCATGCTCCCCGCAAAATCCCTGAGGACTGAGACTCCTCTTTTGTTGCCTCCACCAACACACTCTCCACCTCCTCTTCCTCATGGTCCACTGCAGCTAAATCTTCCGGAGGGGGGAGGCGGTGTCCTCTGGCATTGGCGCTTAGGGCAACTACTCTTTCTACCCCACCCTAGATACACTTCAGACTGTATGAATGTTTTATTTTTAAATTTCTGTATGCTTTTTAATGATTTTATACTGTTCATAAGCTATCATTTTAATGTGATGACTTTTATTTGTGTTTAAATTTTATTGTTATATTTTAGCTTATTCTTTTGATGAACCACCTTGTGTCCCATTTCAGCAAAAGGGCAGCATAAAAATAAAATAAAATAATAAAAATTATCCAAGATGCCAAATCTTTCCTAGCAACACCATCTGCGAAGCCAGTTGTTCACTTGTAATATCAGTAGAAGAGGTCAATGAAATAACCCCAAGGTCTTCTAGCTTTTCTACCCAGCTCCTCATTCCCTTGCAATATATCTTGCAGTCTCATTTGTTCCCACATGAATCAGAAAGGGCAACACTTGGTGAATCTTTGCCTAAGAAGACAGAACATCTCTCCAGATGTCTCATCAGGCCTTAACTCTACTGTCTCTGTTCCTGTCATCGGTAAATCACCCAGCACAGCTACATGTCTCTTGACAAAAGTTAAGAAGGAAAAGGGAGACTTCAGCAGGCATTAAAAAAAAAAACTTTTTTAAAAAAGAACTTTGTTGTCAGAGGCTTTTTTTAACCTGAGGTATGCCTGTTTTATGAGTTGGAAGATATTTATTAGCTAATAGTTGCTAAAATAAAATGTTTGTTTATGTGACAGCATTATTTTATTACAGAAAGACTGCCTGGCTTCTTCAAAGGAAGTAATTTGTGAGTTTAAACTATGTTCAGTTCTGAGTGGCTCATTTTAAGAGGGCTATAGACAGGTTGGAACAGGTTCAGAGAAAGGCATCAAGGGTGGAGAACAAAACACATGAAGAAAGCTTAAAAGAGTCGGGCATCTTCAGCCTGATGAAGAGAAACTGAGGAATAGCATGACTGTACTCTAAACATCTAAAGGACTGTCACAGAAAAGAGGGTGCAGATGGTTTTAAGTTATGGGAGGGTAGGTTTCAATTGAAAATTAGTAGGAACTGTTTAACTTCTAGTTGGTCATGGTGAAGAGAAACAATGTGCCCAAGGGATAGCTCCCAAGGGACTCTGTGCTCCAAGTGGTAGGAGGCAGCTTGATCCACCTTTGGGAACAAGGAGCATTAGGAATCCTTATTAAGTCCATTGTGGATGACCCAAGCATCATGAGATGCAGGCAAACCACCTGTGAGGGTTCTATGTGTGATCAGGACCTGGAATGAATCCCTGTCACCTTGATGCTGTTGCTTATTGCAGCCAACTTTCACACAGCTGAATTTTAAACGTACCGATGAAGAATCATTGAATTGAAAGACTGCCCAGAGGAAGATATAGTTAACTTTGACAATTGCATTCTAAAGAGAGCAAGAGCAAGACTGGGAGATTGATATTTCTTTAAAGAAATGGAACAAATTAAAGGAGGACTTAATGAAAATTGATGAATTAAATGCTTTTTTTGAGAAAATAAAAGTAGAATTGGTTAAATTACTCACCATGAGTACTTGATAAGTTTCAAGGTCATGTTGCAAATGAAAGCAACAGGAATTCAATTTAATTGAATTGCCTTTTGAACTTCTAACCTTTCTGCTAAAGAGTACTTGAAATGGAGTGAATGACTGAGCAAATGTTTCACTATCACCAGGTGATGTGTTACCCTGTTTACTGGGGGTCCCAGGAGGGACACATATCTGCGCTCACAATTAACTAAGTTTGGGGAAATTAGCTAGAGCACAAGTTAGCAATGCGAGAGGCAGGGCAAGGCAGCGGAATCTTTTACCCAATGTCTATGGGGTCAGGCCAAGCCAAGGAGCACACGAAAGTTTAAGAATAATTGAGATTTTATTAAATACAGACACACAGTGTATGCAACACACAATCACACAAGTAACTAAGGAAAGTAAAGGTTCGAGTGGTATAGAGGGATTTTTCAGAGGGATAGTTGATTTGGATGATACGAAACCTGTCCTGAAGCTTGGAAGAATAGAGAGCAATGCTGGGGTTCGATGTGGCTCAGCAAATGGAGCTGAGGGGAAGGGCTCTGGGAAGGTTGTAAATGGCTCCACATGGTGTAGTTTTCGACACACAGTTGGAGGAGCCAAGATGGCGACGAGGCAGCAGCTGCTGTAAAGAGCTCCTCTGAAAGTTTATCCTTTTGTTTATCCTTTTGTTATCTTCTGTTGCCTTTTGCATAGTTTACTGTTTTGGATGCCAACCCATTTTTGTTTTACATTTGCTTCTTCAGTGTGCAATCTTAACTGCTTAAATAGGTGCACCACTGACTTTGTTTTTATGTACTGCTTTCGGGGTGTACCACTAAGCAGACAGAATTTGATTACCTCCGTCCTCGGGGAATTCGGCTTGGCTACCAGTGCCCTGATTTCATTTGGGAAATGTTGGAGGAGTTGTTATTTTCTATGAAGTTTCTATGAAGTCGATGAGAAGAGAAGAGGATAACAAGAGGCCGGCTTCAGCGTCTTATCTCAGCATTTATGGATGGTGTAAATGTAGCAGGAGAGTGGAGGAACTACTAGTGCTACAAACCATTAATAATTATTAATGCTACAAACGCTGCAGAGAGGAGCGGAGGTTACATTTACAGTTAAGTAAACTGAGCTGGGACTTGATATATTTTCACCTTTGCTTTGGTTTTGTATCAAAACCTTTAATTGCCCAGGTCCTAAGTGGGAGTAAGGAAGACTAACCACTTTTAAACAACAACTTTTAAACTGAAAACTGCAAATTCTTCATTTCATTAAGTTCCAGTTCAAGGCTGCTTGGACTTCTTTCTCTGAAGCTAAGGTTTTCAAGGAGATACGCCTATTTACTCCCCCATGTTTCTCTAATAGTTTTTCTCTAATAGTTTTAAGAACAGCTTGCATACACCCGTCTTGCTATTTTAAAATAGTGTTACCATTAACTATGCTTTTAAAATTTACATGCTTGTTTTAAACTTGAAGAGGGTTTTTTTTTTTTGGTTTTTTTTTGGTCAGGTTTGATTTGTATGAAGTGTTGAACTCTTGAACAGTTCAATTAATTCAAACCTGACAAAATTTTAAATTTTGAATCAACATCTAAGGCTGAATTGAAATGGCTGGAGAATGGTGGCTCTCACCAGAAGAAAGCGCAAACAAATGGGTCTGGATCTAATGTCTGAAGATGCTACTACTACTACTACTACTACTGCTACTACCACTTCAGTTAATAATGATCATGATCAGTGTAAAATCACAGACTTCTTCCATCCTAATCCCAGGAACTGTTCTGTCCCAGATTCTAAAACTGGGACTCATGAGGTGGAGGTGGAGATAATGGACTGGTCATTAGGTCCTCACCATGTAATGAAAATAGTAGAAGGTGAAAACATGGAAGATAGGAGATGCAGCCTGGCTGAAGAACTGGCTTTTGTAGCTGATACTTCACCAGTATCTAAAGCCCAGATTGAGTACCCCGAAATTCTTCAGAGGGGTTTAGATGATACTACGACTCTGCTCACCTCAAGCCACATCGATCATGAGAACTGTGAATCTCTCTCCCCCAAAACAACTTTTTTAGCTGATGTGGATGAAGATTCAGACTCGGACTCATACCCTGACCCAAATTTGGTAACCAAGCTGCTAGGTAGTCAACATAAACTGATCAAGGGGTTGTATAAAGGTTGATCAGAGGATATCTCTTGTATTAAGAAGTTCCTATCTGAATGTAAGGACCTTCTTAATACTTTAACAAATCTACTGTTGGTAAAAATACAAGGGGAAGGCAAAATAACTCCTAGAAGTAATGGTGATGCTACAACAAAATCTAGGTTTGATTTTTTCCATTGAAACTAAGTGAATCCGCTGATCAGGGTTTTTCAAATTCCTCTGACCAAGGTAACTTGGTCAGTGGAACTAGGAAAACTCTCTCTAGGAAATGGAAAAGCAAGCCCGATATACACCCTAACAAAAGGAACTCTAAAAATTCCAAGGTTTCTACTTGTATTAAAAAGAAAGATAAAAATATAAAAAACAAGCCCAGTAGCAAATCGGTCCCTAAAATGAATTTCAACAGTCTATTTAAAATATTAGAAAAAAAGGACAAGAACGCCGGGATGCCCTCTCTTAAACCTAACAATAATAAGAAAGCAAACCTGGAAAGGCAAGAATTAGTAAGTATAGTACTGGAAACAAGCTCTCCTGGTCTACAGCCAGTCCCTGAAAATAGAGCAAAAACAAAAACTCAGGAATTAACAACACAGTTACAGCCTGGAAACAAGGTAGACTTTTCCTGCCACAAAGTTCCATCACCTATAAGTAACTCAAAAGAACCTCAGATAATTAATTCTTTGCAGTTACAATTAATCAGGCAGAATCTGGTGTTTATTAATTACCCAAAGCCAAAGGGCATGTTACCACAACAGGAGAGAAAAGCACATTTCTTGAGGCTTTTAACATAGTTTGGTATAACATCAATTGAAATGAACTCTATACTGAAGGTAGAATATATTTTTTTCAACTATATCAATGCAAGAGCTGTTATTTCATTTGTTTCATCCGACATTGCTGCAAGAATTTATAGAGTTAAGGAGAGATTTAAGAATGGGGGAATGAGTATTACCAGGCATTTTAAAGACATTTCGCCAATGTTTTCCCTGAGTCATACAAAGAGACAGAGGGAAACCTTTTCATCTGCTTCTTTTGAGGATACACCAGTTGGGGACTTGATAGACTTAAGTACCCCTGATAACCCTGTCACTTCTGGTTGTCGATCTTCCTCTAAAAAAGTTAACAAATCTGCAGACCCACTGAGTCCCTCAGATATCAATAGTGCTACCTCTATTTTGTCTGATGGTAGGGATGATACTCAAATAGAATTCCTACCAGAAGAATTAATGATAATAGGCAGCTTCGATGCTCTCCCAAAGCAGGACCAACAGCAGGCTCTGTTAAGGCTTACTTCTCTAATCAAATATTTAAAGGATAAGTATTACCAGGAATTCAGTACCTCATCAGTTAACAATAGTCTAGGTACCTCTCAAGCAGAAGAGGAAGTATTGCTAGGGAGAGCAGGGAAGGATAAGAGAGGAAGGGTAACAGGCTTAAAGACTGCAATAGTAAAATCAACTAAACCGAGTCAAAATGGTAATCCTTCTAAAACTAGAGATCATGATCAAAGTTTATACCCTTTTAGTTCATCTCAGCGTGATTCCAATTTGCTAAATGTTAAAGGCTACAATGACCTTGTACCGTCGCAACCAGATTTATGTAAGTCAAGGCCACTAAATCCACCAAATGCTGGCAGACCAGGCCTGGGCTTGCTAACTCAGCAGGCTCCAGTATGTAACCCCTGTGTTTATAGGAATTCCCAAGGTACGTTGGATGTAATATCAGAACTGGATTGACTACCTGCAGGTACTGTTACCTCTTCCCTAACTATAGTTTCCTGGAACATAGCTGGCTGGGCCTCCAAAAGCAAAGATCAGAATTTTATGGAATACCTAAATAAGTTCATCTAATTTTTTTACAAGAGACCTGGAGTTGTGACCATATTTACATAAATGGTTTTGTATCATATTGTCTTCCTGCACTCTCTAGAAATGGTAAAGGAAGGGCTAGTCAGGGTTTATGTATCTTGGTTTCTTCTTCAGTTAATTGTAGAATTACTCAGTTACCAAGTTATGATTCTTCTATATTGGCCCTAGTTATGGAATTATTAACATCTAATCTGACTTTACTTTTATTTAATGTGTATTTTGCCCCAATGGTCAGAAAGGAAGATGTTACATCAACTTGGCTTAAGGCTGACTGTTACTACTCAGAACAGATGACTAAATTTCCCAGAGCAAGATCTATAATAGCAGGTGACTTTAATGCAAGGACAGGATCCTACCTAATCAATCCTTTTTTAGGCGGTCACTCTCCTAAAACAATTAAGGAACAACTTATAGTCAATTCACGTAGTTCAAAAGACAAATCTACTAACCCTGCAGGGATAGGTCTGCTTCAGTTTGTCTCAAATAATGAGTTGTTTATTTTAAATGGTTCCAGCCCTGATGACCTATGGGGTGAATTTACATTTGCTTCTACCACGGGTTCAAGTGTCATTGATTATATTATTATTCACAAACATTTGAAAACTTTGGGGTTCAACTTCAGAGTAGCAAAGCGCTCTGATAGTGATCATTTCCCCCTGGAATGCTCACTGAATTTACCAGGCAGGTTAAAGTTGGAATCACAACATTGTATTTTAGTATGCTTACCATCTGATACAAGAACAATTAAAATTAAATGGTCCTCTGAAACGAAGGAGGCCTTCAATAGGTTTATTTCATCACACCACATTTCAAATTATTTTAGCCAAATTAAAGCCGATGCTAGACCTGAGGATGGAATCCTGGCTTATGAGTGTGTTTTACAGGATTTGCACCCTTCTCTTCAAACTAGAACTAATAACATAAATCATAATAACATCCGTAAAAATAGATGGTTTGATAAGGAGTGTGTCAATCTTAGAAGAGAAATTCAAACAGTATATAATACTTACCGCAGATCAAATGAATGTCAGCTTCCTCGCTCATATTATGAGTTAAAAAAACAATACAAAAAACTTCTATTCCGCAAAAAAAGCGAGGCAACTAGAGAAACATGGCAAATGTTATTGGCAGCATCTATTACTCACAGCAATAGATTTTTTTGGCAGATAGTTTCAGGTGCTTTAATCGCTATGAAAGCCAAGACTGTCACATTCCAGCTAGTGTCTGGGAAGATCATTTCCAAGTTATCTTCAATGACCCCTGCACATCCATATCTAAAACACCTCCCTTGCTACCCCCGAACACTCCAAACTGGCCAAATATAACTATAGAAATTGAGGAACTGTTAGGTCAGCTAAAGACTGGCAAGTCTGTAGGATGTGATGGCATTTCTTCAGAACTGTTAATACATAACATCAGTTGGTGGGCGCCCATGTTGGCAGCCCTCTTCTCTCTAACAAATCTGGCATAATCCCTGTAACTTGGCTAAAGGCCTTTATTATCCTGATCTATAAGAAGGGTCCTAAAGACGACCCGCATAATTATCGACCCATCAGTATGCTATCTGTTATAGGGAAGGTATATGCCAGTTTTTTAGCTATTAAGCTGAAGGAGTGGATTAACGATAGTAACATCATAGGGGAAGAGCAGATTGGTTTTAAATCAGGCTGCTCTTCACTAGACCATTCTCTGGTTTTGGCTCATCTTGCACAAAAATATACTGCACCAAATGGTGGGAAACTTTTCTCTGCATTTATTGATCTAAAATCAGCATTTGATTTAATCCCACGTGGCTGCCTCTGGAGCAAATTGGAACAGTATTCCATTGATAGGCGACTTTTATTTTTAATCTAGTCCCTGTATTACAATACTACTGTTCAAGTTTTTTGTTCCAGACAAGGGCACCTTACAAATGAGATTCCCACCAACAGGGGTGTAAGACAGGGATGCATTCTTGCTCCCACCCTATTTAATTTATACTTGGCTGATCTTCCTCAGACTTTGGCACCTTTACCATCCCATCCACCAAAGACGGACTCAACAAAAGTCTTTATCCTTCTTTATGCCGATGATGCTGTATTGATTTCTCAGACTCGTCTTGGACTTAGGAGATTATTGAGAGACTTTCATGAATACTGCAATAATAACTTCTTATCAATCAATTATTCAAAAACAAAAGTTCTCGTTTTTGCCAAAAGAAAGATTAGATACTCATGGTTGATAGGGGGAAATCAATTGAACAAGTTGACTCGTATAAATATCTGGGTATTTGGTTTCATGAAGCTATAAGATGGAGGACGCAGGATAAGTACATCAAACTGAAAGCCGAACAAAGTTTGAAAGCATTAGCTCGGTTTTTCTTTACTAAGTGTGGTAAATTTATTCCAGCTGCCATCCGGGTTTTTAAAGCTAAAATTGTCCCACAGTTGCTTTATGGGGTTTCAATTTGGTTTCCTCTTAATAAGAATTCTTTTAAAGGAATTCCGTCTTTCTTTCTGAGGCTAATATATGGTGTCCCCCGATGTGTTGCTGGATCTGTCCTCTATCTGGAGTCAGGCGTAAATTCTTTTAATAGTCTGGCATGGATGTACTCTCTCCATTTTTGGCTCCGCTGTTGTTACACAAGTAATTCCACCTCTTTATTGGCTAAAACTATGTCAGACTCTTTTAAATCACCTTGGAGGAAGGCAATTGAATGTAAGATCATATCAGTGGGATTATCCATATCTCACCTGCTATCTTTAGACTTAGAAGGGGCCAAAGCTATTGTTAAGCAGAGGTTGAGGGACATTGATTACCAGGAGCTGCAAGGGACAGCCAGGGGACCTTGCTCCCCTCAGTCACTGGGTTTACCATGCTTACCTTGCAAAGATGGAATGCCATATTTAAGCTGGTTAACAGTTCCAAAATATAGAGGGGCTTTCTCCCTGGCAAGGTTTAATGTCCTTCCCTCAAATTTGCTAACTGGTAGATTCAACAAAATACCATTGAGCAAAAGATGCTGCCCCTGTGATAACCAGGAAATTGAATCTGTATCACATGTACTGTTTCGTTGTAGTTTCTACCAAGGGGCTAGGGAAGCCCTGTTATACCCCATTACACGACGCTTCCCTGGGCGCCCCTTAGAGTCTCTAATGGTCATCTTATTGCAAGGTTCTGATAAAGAGATTACTGTTCAAGTAGCAAAATTTTTAAACTTAGCTATGTTAACTAGATCTTCCTTGTCTATGTAAACGAAATATTTGCTTATCTATATTGTACGTTACCATTATCACTTTGACTGTATTTTCCCTGGTGAATGTGAGCCACTATATTTATTTATATTTGTATCGTTTTAAATGTTTTTAACAAATTGTTTTTAACAAGTTGTTTTAATGGTCTATTGACTGTAATAAAAATGAAATGAAAATGAGCTGAGGGGAAGCTCGCCAAGCAAAGCGGCAGCAAGGCGGTCTGGAACTCAGGAGTGATCCAAGGATGATCTTGGAATCATGGGCTTTTATAGGGAGAAATGTAGCTGCAAGCTATTCTGTACTTGGGGAAAACAATGAGTTTGGGGCTGGAGACAAAGCTTTGGAAAGGTCAAAATTTAACATGATTGAGTTAAGTCCGAATTGACAAAGAGATAGCCAGTATGCAAACGCAGAGTGCTTGGTATTTGAGTATTCAGCTTGCCAAGGAGTCCTTCGTAAACAGTGTGCATACATAATGAGGGTGTTTGCAGAGGGGTCTCCTAAAGTGGTGATCTGGCTATTTCTGGCCTGCCTGGGTGGAGAACGGAATGTCCAGCAATTAGTGGCCAACCCTAGTTCTGTGCTTGTCCAGGGGCCTCACAAACACATGGAGAGGGATGATGGAAGAGAGCCAATTATTGATATCAAAATGACATCTTAATGCCATCTCCAAGGAGGCCTAACCTGCAGTAATAGATGGTTGTTGGAATATATATTTTTAAAAACTTTTTTAAAAAAACAGTAACTGTTGGCTGTTATCTGTCTATGATAGCAAAGAAAAGAGAGGGTGTTAGGCTTGCAAAACAAGTTTGACAATAAAACAAAAAGTGGCTCAGTCTCAGAGAAAAGGCTCTACAGATCAGACCAGGGAAATGGATTCAAATCACCTGCTTATGGAAGACATTAAAAGGCTGAAGGAGGGTTAATGGGAGAGATGGAAAAATTAAGAACAGAGGCAAAATTGAATTTGAAGGAGGTGAGAAAGATGAACAAGGCATTAAGGGGAGAGATATAACAGTTAAAGAACAAAAGTGAAATTCGATATGAAAGAAAGAAAAATTTCTTTGGCCAAGAGAGTGGTTTGATGTGGGTTCCTGCATGGTGGGATGACTGAATGTGTGACTGGATGGCCCCTGTGGTCTCCAATTCTATGATTCTATGGTTAGATGAAGCAGTTGAATGACAGAGTGGATGCAAATGTGAAAGAGATGCAGAACCTGGAGTAGGCAAATGAGAAGTTGACTGCAGACCAAGATAAGGATACCATGGCATTGCTGAAGATGGAAGAAAGTATCAAAGGCTTGAAGATAAGAGCGATACCTGAAAGTTGAATAATAATGTTCAAGTTCAAGTATGTAAAGCCTTGGTAGAGTTTCTTCAAATGCAAGGTGGAGAAATTGCTGCAGAAATTGATCAGATTTATAGAATTCGTTCAAGAATAGCCAATCAAAGGAACCTGCCAAGAGATGTGATTATTTATTTTATGGAAAGAAGTATGAGAGTTCAGCTGCTGAAAGAGCACTTTTCAATTAGATTTCAAATGGATGGTAAAGAAGTGACAATTTTTAAAGATCTGCCAGTCTGAATTCTGAGGAAGTGAAAAGATTTCACGTTCCTGACTGTTAAATTTACACAATGTTCTGTTTCTGTAAAAATCAGGAATTGGTGTAAATTCATTTTTATGTGTTTGTATTATTTATTTGTTTGTTTTAAAGTGTAATTATATCTCCAAATTTTCCTTTTAGTCAATTTATCACATTCTTTCATTTCCATAAGATTTAAAAGCCATTCATCAACTTCAGATATTTAATCAGTCTTCTAGTATCTTGCATAAAGAATCCTAGCTGTGGTGGTCATATATAGAACTATTCGCCATAATTTTTTCTTATTAAATTCTTCTGTATCAGGAATAATATTTAATAAGAAAAATTCTGGTGTCATTGGGATATTGATTCTTAGTATATCTGACAGAATTTTGTTAATGTTCTTCCAAAATGTTTTTACTTTCAGGCACATCCACCACATATGAAAAAATGATCCTTCTTCTTTCCTGCATTTCCAACAATTCTTTTGGCCCATTTTATACCTCTTGTTCAGTTTAGAGGGTCTTAAATACCACCTGTAGAACAGTTTTAAATAATTCTCTTTTAAATTCTGTGATAAAGTAAATTTTTGTGTTCTTCTCCAGCTTTTTTCTCAGTCTTTTAATTGTATATTTTTGCTGATATTCTGCACCCATTTGACCTTTAATTTTTTTCTGTTTCAAGTTCTCGAATCAGGATGAATTTATAAATCTGTTATGTCAGATGGGTTTGTTTGTCAAAAATGGCTATTTCAAATTCTTTTCTCGGCTTTGCTTAAGAATCCTTCCAATTTTAAATCCATTTTAAATCTTTCTTTGATTTCCTTGTATAAAAACCACTGAAGGGGGAACATCTCTTCTTCAAGTTCGTTCCTTGTTTTTAATCTGAAGTTGCTTTCCTCTAATATTATATCTTTGTAGCAAATCCATCTTTCCTGTGTAGCTTTCCATCTACCGAAGAGAGCTTCATGCAGGGAGATCCATCGTGGAATTTTCTTGTAGATTTTTCTTTTGATTTTTTGCTAGATGTTTATCAAAGATTTTCTTAATGGTTTTGGAATTCTTTATCTACTTTTCCTTTGCCATACCAGAGATATGCATATCAACCAAATATTATGTCCGGACCTTCTAGCTTTACAGTTCGCAGGTGATAAATTTGTTTTTTCTGGGAAATATAGATCAGAAAATTGACAGAATGTTGTAAAAGAAAACCTAAGCAAAGAAAGTTGCCTAATACATTTTTTTCTTCGTGGATAATTTAGGTATAATCAATGCATAGAGAGTCCTATATGGATCAGTGAAAGAATATTTTTTTTATTCTGAATTTCCAGAATTGATACATTCTTAATTTTCAGGTAATTAACACATGAAATAAAAGATACAAAAGTGCTTCCAAGGGCCCTTTCCAGTCATAATCCAATGTTATTCTCTTTCAAGATAAAGAAGTCCCAATTTAACTGGATGCTAAATGAAGAATTGTTTTAGAAACTGAACAGACTTTGAAGAAAGTGAAGGAAAGTTTGAAAAATTACTTTGAAGATAATTTGAATAACTACTTTGAAGATAATTTTAATAATAGGGTTGAAATAGGAATTGTTTGGGAAGCAGTGTAAAGATTTTTTTTTAAAAAAAATCAACAGAATATGGAGTTGAAAAAGAAAAGGCAAAGGCAACAAGAAGACTTTTTGATTGAAATAAGGGGAAAAGAGGATTTGAAAAAGATTCTGACCAGCTCAAAGTTGTTAGAAGAATTGAAAATGTTGCAAAAACAGGCTTTGATGGGTGTGGTATAAGAGATAGAGAGGAAGATGAAATATCTATATCAAAACTACTTTAAAAGTGCTTACAAACAAAGAAGATGGCTGGCCTATAAATTCATAGAAATGTAGAGTTGGAAGAGACCACACGGGCCATCCAGTTCAACCCCCTGCCATGCAGGAACACCTCAAAGCACTCCCGACAGATGGCCATCAAGCCTCTGCTTAAAAACCTCCAAGGAAGGAGACTCCGCTACACTCCGAGGCAGCATATTCCACTGCCGGACAGTCCTGACTGTCAGGAAGTTCTTCCTGAGGTTTAGGTGGAATCTCCTTTCCTGCAGCTTGAATCCATTGCTCCTTGTCCTGGTCTCTGGAGCAGCAGAAAACAAGCCCTCTCCTTCCTCTACGTGGCATCCCTTCAAATATTTAACCACAGCTATCATGTCCCCTCTTAACCTTCTCTTCTGCAGACTAAACATACCCAGCTCCCTAAGTCTATCCTCACAGGGCATGGCTTCCAGGCCTCTCACCATTTTGGTCACCTTCCTCTGGACTTGCTCCAGCTTGTCAATATCCTTCTTGAATTGGGGTGCCCAGAACTGGACACAGTATTCAAGATGAGGTCTAACCAAAGCAGAGTAGAGTGGTACAAGTACCTCCCTCGATCTAGACACCATATTCCTATTGATGCAGCTGAGAATTGCATTGGCTTTCTTGGCTGCCGCATCACACTGCTGACTCATGTTCAGCTTGTGGTCTATGAAGACTTCTAGAACCCTTTCACATGTACTGCCATCCAGCCACGTGTCCCCCATCCTATATTTCTGTATTCCATTTTTTCTACCTAAGTGTAGGACCTTACACTTCTGTCTGTTGAATTTCATTTTGTTCGCCTTGGCCCAGCTCTCCAATCTATCCAAGTCATTTTGAATTTTGATCCTGTCCTCTGGTGTATTAGCAACCCCTCCCAATTTGGCGTCATCTGCAAATTTGATGAGTATGCCCTCTATTCCTTCATCCAAGTCATTGATAAAAATATTGAACAGCACTGGGCCCAGGACAGAACCCTGTGGCACCCCGCTAGTCACTTCTCTCCAGGATGAAAAGCAGCCATTCGTGATCACCCTTTGGGTTCGGTCGGTCAACCAATTACAAATCCAACTAACAGTAGCCCTGTCCAGCCCACATTTTACTAGCTTCTTTGCAAGAATGTCATGGGGAACTTTGTCAAAGGCCTTACTGAAATCGAGATATGCTACATCCACAGCATTCCCTTCATCTATCAAGCTGGTAACTCTATCATAAAAAGAGATAAGATTAGTCTGGCATGACTTATTTCTGAGAAATCCATGTTGACTTCTCGTGATTACCACGTTGCTTTCTAAATGATTAGAAACTGACTGCTTAATGATCTGCTCCAGGATCTTTCCGGGTACTGATGTCAGGCTGACTGGGCGATAATTGTTTGGGTCCTCTTTTTTTCCCTTCTTGAAGATAGGGATAACATTTGCTCTCTTCCAGTCTGCTGGAACTTCTCCTGTCCTCCAAGATTTCTCAAAGATTATAGCAAGAGGTTCCGAAATGACCTCTGCCAGCTCTTTTAATATCCTAGGATGCAATTCATCTGGCCCTGGAGACTTGAATTCATCCAATGTGGCCAGGTATTCCTGTACCACCTCTCTACCTATTATGTGCCTCATTTCCTCTGCTTCCTCCCCTGCTCCCCAACCAAAATTGAGGAAGGAAAAAAATGATTTTGGATATTAAAGATGAGAAATATTTTCAGATAATGACAACATCAAGTAGGGGTTGTTTTTTTTAATCATTTTTCCAATATTTCAAAAGGAGAAAAATGTTCACCTGGAGAAAATACAAACTTCTTTGAATTTTCCAAAATGGCTGATAATTTAGGAGGATCAATGAATCAGTCTGAAACTTGTAGGGAGAATGGAGCAAAGAGTACAGGAACCCAACAGTGGAAGGAAAGAAGGCAGCTACAAGGAGTGACTCATGGTCTTAGATAACTTTACATTAGTGCAAAAAAAATGGGAAATAAACAGGATGAACGTGAATTCACAACACAGGAGGATATATATGATATAACAGGTATCACTGAAACCTGAAGGGATGGCTCTCATGATGAAATGTAGCTATAGAAGGGTATTATCTATTTCAAAGAAACAGACCAAACAGAAAAGGAGGACGAGTAGCACTAGATGTCAAGGACATTTATACCTGTGAAGAAATCCATGAGTTAAATCCAGGAAGCCAGGTTGAGAGCATTGGGGTAAAAATTAAAGGAGAAAGAAGCAAGAGTGATGGTGTTGTGGGGAATCTACTAGAGACCTCCAAGCCAGAATGAGGACTGGGATGATTCTTTCTGGAACAGATGACAAAACATTCAGAAATGAGAGATATAGTAGTAATGGGAGATTTCAACTATCCTGATACTGAAAGTCAAACTCTGCCTAGAATATCAGGTCCCAAAATTTTCTCATTTGCCTTACAGACAATTTCATAGTCCAGAAGGTGGAGGAGGGACTAAGAATAATAGAATCATAGAATCATAGAAATGTAGAGTTGGAAGAGACCACAGGGGCCATCCAGTCCAACCCCGTGCCATGCAGGAACACCCTCAAAGCACTCCCGACAGATGGCCATCAAGCCTCTGCTTAAAATCCTCCAAGGAAGGAGACTCCACTACACTCTGAGGCAGCATATTCCACTGCCGGATAGCCCCGACTGTCAGTAAGGAGGACAGCTATTTTAGATCTGATCCTAATCAACAATGATGGCCTGGTTAATGGAGTGTAGGTGGTGGGAACCTTAGGAAAAGCTGACCATGCTCTCCTGGAGTTTATTACAGTGGAAAGGGGAAGCCAAGCATATGCAGGGATGCATTCTAGACTTTAAGACACCTGATTTAAGTAAAGTTCGGGAAACAATGGAAGCTATCCCATGGTCAGCAATACTAAAAGATAAGAGAGTTCATGATGGATGGGACTTTCTTAAAAGTGAGATATTGGTGACAGAATTTCTAATAATTCCAATGAAGAGGGAAAATGAGAGGTGTCTAAAGAATATGGGATGGATGTCTAAAGAAAAACTTTCACCTGAGCTCAGGTTTAAAACGAACATGTACAAGAAATGGGAAAATGCAGAAATCACCAAAGAGGAAATTGAAACAAATAGCAAGTGTAGGGAGAAAGTCAGAAAAGCTAAAGCTTATAGGGAGACTAGCTAGAGAAGTTAAAAACAGTAAGAAGGGCTTCTTTCTTTCCTTCTTTTCTTTTTTTTTTTTTTTTGCTTATGTCCATAGTAAAAGAAAGAACAGGGAAATGGTAGGGCCTCTGAGTGGGGAGGATGGTGAAATGCTAAGAAGAACAGAGAAAAGGGAGAACTAATGAACACCTTCTTTAACTCAGTCTTCTCCCAAAAGGAAAACACTGCTGTACTTGGGGAAAATTGAGATAATGATGCAATAAGGGAAACATAGCACAGGATAGTTATAGACGTAGTACAGGAATACCTGGCTACTGTAAATGAATTCAAGTCTTCAGGGCCAGATGTAATACATCCAAGGGTATTAAAAGAACTGGCAAAAGTAATTTCAGAACCCCTGGCAATAATCTTTGAGAGTTCCTGGAAAAAGAGAAAAGTCCCAGCAGACTGGAGACAGCAAACATTGCCCCCATCTTCAAAAAGGGGGAAAAGAGGGCCCAAATTCTGCCCCATCACCTTGACCTCAAAAGATTCTAGAGGAGATCATTAAACAGACAGTGTATGGGCACTTAGTAATGCCAAGATCACTAAAAATCAACCTGAGTTTCTCAAACAAGTGGTGTGGATGTAGCATATCTTGATTCCAGTAAGACCTTTGATAAGGTCCCCCATGATAAGCTAGTAAAGTGTGGGCTAGACAATGACACTATAAGGTAGATTTATAACTGGTTGATTGACAAGACCCAAAGGGTGTGTCATGCACCATGAGACCATAAAGCAATGAGAACTTTTGAAACCCATAACTCATAAATTATTGGAGCTTGGATTTAAGTTCATATGGGGTTTTCCAACAATGATACTAATATTTCATGAAGGGCAACTACTGAAAGCAAAGAATGTGCGTGAAAGTGAGAGGAAGTTGGAATGACCTGGAATTTGCAAGGGGAAGGAGAAAGTGAAAGATGGTGATGTCATGGAAGATACTGCAGGACAAGAATCGGGAGAAGAGGAGCTGGGAAAGCAAGTGGCAGAGGTGCAAAAGAAAGACAAGGAAAGGAAACTTAATAGACTGGATAAGACAGAAAGGAAAGAACAGGAAGCAAAGAGAAGGATCTTGAGAAGTAGATGAATATTTTGGAGTTATGATTGAATAAGAGGTGTTATGATTTTGTTTAGAATTTCTAAAAGTAGCTATAATACAATGCTGACTTAAGTAAAGCAAGGATAAGATTTATTAGTGTGGATGTTACAGTGCATAATACAAAAGGAGGGATTTATGGTGAAGTGGTTAAGTGATAGTATTGTAATAACTGAAGCCCCTGTCAGAGCTGCTGATGATGAGCAGCAGCTGTTGGGCCCTGTGGCTCGGGATGGAGATGAGTCCTGCAGCTCAAGAGCTCCCCCTGCTGCCAGGGACCAAGCAGGCGCAGACGTTCCTCTGCCTGCTCCTTTAGGGCAACAGGGATCTGATTCTGAAGATGGTTGGAACCTGTGCCAATCAGCCCACAAACAAGGCAGAGACTCAAGAGAGCTGAGCAAAGGGAGGCTTCCTTGATTTAGTTCAAGAAGTAGTGACTAGCCACACCTGTGTCTTGGGCTATATAACTGCCTGCCTGGAAGCTTTCCTTTGTGTGTGGCAAACTTCTTTCAAGCCCTCCTCTTGCCTGTTCCTTGCTCCCAGCACCTGGTTCCTGCTATCTTGAATTGATCTCTTGACCCTTGGCTTTTGGAGCTCTGACTATGGCTTTCACTTGACACTCTGGTAAATGAACTCACTTGTGTAAAGTGCTTGCTTGTCTCTTCCCAGCTGGAATTTGCTGTCTCTCACACTCCCTTCTCTGGGCTGGCTTGCTGCCCAGGTCTCTGACCTTGACAAGTATAATGTTGTGATGAATAGGTAATAATAAGAATGATGAGTATCTGTTACATAATTATTACAATTGTTATTAAATGTTAATAATAACAATTGTAATTGCAAGAAACAATTGTGTGTTTCTTGCAACATTGCTACATCCATCTTTTATCTTTCAATAACTTAAATAATGGAAATCTTTTTATAGGGGCACTCAATCTATTGGTATTAAATGTTAATAATAGATTGAGTGCCCCTATAAAAAGATTTCCATTATATAAGTTATTGAAAGATAAAAGAGTGGATGTAGCAATGTTGCAAGAAACACACACACAGAGTGATAATTTAAAATCATTAAATTATATTCACTCATCTCTACAGCTGGAATCAAGGGAGCCTGATAAAGCAAGAGGAGTGGCAATATTAATTAGAGATATTATAAATTTTCAGGTGGAACAGATTAAAAAGGATAAAGAGGGCAGATTTATTTTTGTAAAAGGGAGATTAATGAATGTAAAAATTACTTTGGCATGTGTTTATGTCCCCAACAAGAGTCAAATAAATGTTCTTAAATTAGATAACAAAATTAGATAACTTTTCAGAAGAAGATGTTTTTGTGTGGGCAGATTTTAATTCAGACATTAAAAAAACTGGAGGGAGTAAAAGATATTTCTGGAGGAATCATTGTAATTGTTTCAATTTAAAGAAATAGAACTTCGTCAATGGCTACGGAATGAGTGGCAGTGGGGAGACTGAAGCTATACACTACTCTGCAAAACATAAGAAGTCTAGTTATATAGATTATATATTGGTAGGAGGAGGTAATGTTTGCAAGATAGGGAAAATTTTTACAGACAAAATTTTGATTCACCATTATCATAGAATCATAGAAATGTAGAGTTCACAGAGACCACAGGGGCCATCCAGTCCAACCCCCTGCCATGCAGGAACACCCTCAAAGCACTCCTGACAGATGGCCATCAAACCTCTGCTTAAAAACCTCCAAGGAAGGAGACTCCACTACACTCCGAGGCAGCATATTCCACTGCCGGACAGCCCTGACTGTCAGGAAGTTCTTCCTGAGGTTCAGGTGGAATCCCTTTTCCTGCAGCTTGAATCCATTGCTCCTTGTCCTGGTCTCTGGAGCAGCAGAAAACAAGCCCTCTCCTTCCTCAACATGGCATCCCTTCAAATATTTAAACATGGCTATCATGTCCCCTCTTAACCTTCTCTTCTGCAGGCTAAACATATCCAGCTCTCTAAGTCTATCCCCATAGGGCATGGCTTCCAGGCCTCTCACCATTTTGGTCTCCCTCCTCTGGACTAGCTCCAGCTTGTCAATATCCTTCTTGAATTGGGGTGCCCAGAACTGGACACAGTATTCAAGATGGGGTTTAACCAAAGCGGACTAGAGTGATACCAGTACCTCCCTCGATCTAGACACCATATTCCTATTGATGCAGCTGAGAATTGCATTGGCTTTCTTGTCTACTGCATCACACTGCTGACTCATGTTCAGCTTGTGGTCTATGAAGACTCCTAGATCCCTTTCACACGTACTGCCATCCAGCCTCGTGTCCCCCATCCTATATTTCTGTATTCCATTTTTTCTACCTAAGTGTAGGACCTTACACTTCTCTCTGTTGAATTTCATTTTGTTCGCCCTGGCCCAGCTCTCCAATCTATCCAAGTCATTTTGAATTTTGATCCTGTCCTCTGGTGTATTAGCAACCCCTCCCAATTTGGTATCATCTGCAAATTTGATGAGCATGCCCTCTATTCCTTCATCCAAATCATTGATAAAAATATTGAACAGCACTGGGCCCAGGACAGAACCCTGTGGCACCCCGCTAGTCACTTCTCTCCAGGATGAAAAGCAGCCATTCGTGATCACCCTTTGGGTTCGGTCGGTCAACCAATTACAAATCCAACTAACAGTAGCCCTGTCCAGCCCACATTTTACTAGCTTCATTGCAAGAATGTCATGGGGAACTTTGTCAAAGGCCTTACTGAAATCAAGATATGCTACATCCACAGCATTCCCTTCATCTATCAAGCTAGTAACTCTATCATAAAAAGAAATAAGATTAGTCTGGCATGACTTATTTCTGAGAAATCCATGTTGACTTCTCGTGATTACCACGTTGCTTTCTAAATGATTAGAAACTGACTGCTTAATGATCTCCTCCAGGATCTTTCTGGGTACTGATGTCAGGCTGACTGGGCGATAATTGTTTGGGTCCTCTTTTTTCCCTTCTTGAAGACGGGGATAACATTTGCTCTCTTCCAGTCTGCTGGAACTTCTCCTGTCCTCCAAGATTTCTCAAAGATTATAGCAAGCGGTTCCAAAATGACCTCTGCCAGCTCTTTTAACATCCTAGGATGCAATTCATCTGGCCCTGGAGACTTGAATTCATCCAATGTGGCCAGGTATTCCTGTACCACCTCTCTACCTATTATGTGCCTCATTTCCTCTGCTTCCTCCCCTGCTCCCCAACCACCAGGTTGAGTGCTTGTATCCTTCTGGGAAAAAACTTAGGCAAAGAATGTGTTAAGTAGTTCTGCCTTTTCTCTTCCCCCTGTGAGTAATTCGCCATCTTCTCTGCGCAGCGACCCTATCATCTCCTCCTTTTTCCTTTTGCTGCAGACATATTTAAAAAAGCCCTTTTTATTGTTTTTAATGTCTCTGGCCAGCCTAAGTTCGTTCTGTGCTTTAGCCTTTCTGACCTCCTCCCTACATCTCCTAGCTGAGGAGGAAGAAAAAGATGGCCGCAGGCAGCGTCTCAGCGTTTCAGTGAGCTCTTGATTTTTTAATTTTAATGATTTTAAAAGGGCTTATCAGTTGTAGGAGTTTCTTGGTTAAACTTTAGTGTGTCCAGGCTTAATTGGAGACAGATAGCTGGAGTTAAGCCTCGGATAACTATAAATAACTATAAATAACGACTGCAACAAGGCAGGAATGGGAAAAAGGCTAAAGAGGAAGAGAAAGAGCCCAAAAGGAAAAAAGGAGTTGTTTAAAATGGGGAGTGAGTCTGAGAAGTCACAGAGAGAGAGTTCTGAGCCTAATGAAATTGCAGAGGCGGCAGTTACTCTTAGACAACAAAGGCTAGAGGAGTTTTTCCAGTATGAAGATCCAAAAAACAAGCCCTCTTCCCTTTTGTACTCCTCACCTACACATACAAACCTTATAGATAAATCCTATGTCTCGTCTGAATGGGAAGCAGATGATTTTTCTTATTCTGTTGAAGAAGCCTCTTCAGAAATTACAGGGGAGAATACCTTAAAAACCACAAGTAAGTCAAATGCGGGCTTGGAACTGGTGGCTAAGAATTGCCTTTTAACAGCCAAAACAGTTATTGCAATTTTTGAAAAGCTACTAGATATCAATCGAAAAATAGATGAACTCAAGGACATAATGGGAAAGCATGTAATAAAACCCTCTGTGAAGCCAACCTCTGAGGTTGCTGAATATCCCCAGCCCACACATGTGGTACGAGATATCACATGTAAGAAAAATAACAGGGACGAATTAACATTACAGCGGCATAGGATTCTACTTCAGGTTGCAATCAACCCTCTTAATGAGGGGAAATGGTTCAACAAACGAGTAGTACTTTATTCACTCTCACAACTCCTCCAACGAAGGATATACTCTAGAGAGATAACTGGAATCTCCTGGCTCCCCAGATGGCATGGTTTTGAAAGAATAATATTGACATGTAAGCATTTTGCCCTTCCTGCATTAATTTTGGAAAGAAGGGAATTGCTAAGGAGATTCTTAATTATACCTACTCGTGTTTTTCATAATAATATTGTACAACCTCTGTTAAGCTATAGGAAGAGATCTAAACATGTACAGGAGGCTGATATAAACATCGAAGATTATGAGCCTAGTAAGCAATCCTTGATACAGCAGACTACCCCAGCAGCCCAAAGACCAAGAGAAGGTTTACACCAGAGAAATAACATTAATGATTTAATCATCAGGAAAATGCAAATAACAGATGATCCCATGGAGGATGAGGAAGACCTTATCAAGATGTTTGGTACTCTCTCCACTGAGGAACAACAAACCATATTGTGCAAACTAGAGGCAGTTAAAACTGTGCTGCAGTCAGTATCTACTGCTGCAGTGTCTATTAACTACCTATTATCTTCCAGCTGTCCTTCTGGTGGGCCACCGACATGTACAACTCCTGAATCCTCAAATCCAATAAAGAGGAAAAAAAGAAGAAGGTGCTCCAGTTCGAAGAGCCCAACTACATTTTTATCTAGCCAGCCGGTTGGAGATCTAATTGATCTGACCACAGTGATAGGAGATGAGAGTGATGACTCACAAAAAATAGAGACAGTAGGTCAACAGTCCCTAAATGACCCCTTATCGAAGTCAAAGGATATTCAGACACCTGCTCCAAGCTACCATAATTCAGTAACAGGCAATGCAGGAGCCATGAGCCAACAAGAATTGCCTGCATTAGCCCCCATGATGGATGAAGCTGAATGACATTCAAGAAATGCTGTCTCCCTGGCTTTTATTACCTGGAATATTGCAGGATGGAAATCTAGAAGTAGAGACCCTTCGTTCTCAGCTTACATATCTAGATATCATATAATTTTTCTTCAGGAGACATGGGCTGCGGAACACTTGTTCATGGAAGGGTATAAGACAATTACGTTAGATGCTGTACCGGGCACAGGACGTGGGAGGCTCTGTGGGGGGTTAGGTATATTGATATCTACCTTATTACAGGTACAAGTAACTAGATTACCTTCATTAGACCAATATACACTGGCAGTTTTGCTTCAGTTCAATAAGACCCAACTTGTACTGATCAATGTGTATATTCCACCTTTATATGTTTGTGCACAGATAAAACATGTATGGGATAAACTGAACATATATGTGGGAAACATATTGGCAGCATTTCCTGTAGCACATACCATAGTGGCTGGTGATTTTAATGCAAGAACTGGAGCAGATGATAGATCGCTCTTTGCTAAATTTCATTGCCAACACTTACCCCCTGTAATTGTACCCCCCCTTCTGTGCCGCCAGTCTAAAGATACATATAGTGATTATAGAGGATTGTGCTTAATGCAAACTTTTTCCAAATTGAATTTGGTGATTCTGAATGGGTCTACAAGTGATGATTATCCAGCTGAGTACACTCACTGGATTGGTCGTAAGCCCTCCCTTTTAGACTATGTTGGCATCTCAATGAGTTTAATACCCTACCTGTCTAAGTTCTCAGTTGTCAGCCGTCCTGAGAGTGATCATTTTCCTGTTATGTTGTGTATGAAGGCCTTCGATAGGATGTATGTACCTACACATCATATTACAGTGATGTCTGATGACCTCTGTCCTATACGTGCCAAATGGTCACCACATCAAGCGGAAATATTTACAGATTTCCTGGGAAGGGAACCAGCTAAATGCCTTCACTCATTAATAGTAAGCCCAAAGTCAGATGATGAGGTATTGGATAGTTTTAACAACTTAATCAATTTAATTCAGTCTTTGTTAACTGTTCCCCAACGTAATTTCGTTGGGCAAAAATTAAGAACACGACATGAGTGGTTTGATCAAGAGTGCCATGAAGCCTGGAATTCTTTAAAGCGGCTTTTCAAATTGTATAAAGAGGAAACTAACTCTTGCTCAATATCAGAACTCATGAGACTGAAAAAACAGTACAAACAGCTGATCCGCCAGAAGAAAAGGGATAATATGCGAGTTTCTTGGGAACGTCTGATAGCAGCAGCTAGTACAAATAACTCCACTCTCTTTTGGAGAGTGGTAGCACCATCTTTCCCAAGAAATATTTATAGTCCGTCATCCCAGATTCCAGCCCATATCTGGGAAGACCATTTTAGATCTATGTACGCTGAAAAGGAATACTCCATGATTGAATTGGAGCTGGATATATCTTCCCTTCCATACTGGCCTCCAGTCTCTTGTGTAGAAATCAAGAACTTAATTAAACAACTCAGACCAGGGAAAGCACCTGGTGCTGATTTTATCACCTATGAGATAATAAAAAATGACCTAGACTGGTGGATCCCGGTGTTAACCTCACTTTTTAATGTAATTGACCGTACAGCTATGATTCCAAAAGACTGGGGCTTAGCTATAATAATCCCAATTTATAAGAAAGGTAAAAGAGATGATCCTGTAAATTTTCGCCCAATCAGTCTGTTAAGTCAGATTAGTAAAATGTATGCTAAACATCTACAGGTTAAATTAATAGACTGGATGGAAACTGAGGATATTTTGAGGGATGAACAAGCGGGTTTTAGGGAAGGTAGATCGACAATAGATCACGCAATGGTACTGCAACATCTCGTAGAGAAGTACACTCATCAAGTTGGTCAATCTCTCTATGCAGCATTCATTGATTTTAAGTCAGCATTTGACTCAATATCTAGATCCAGATTATGGCTCAAACTTAAAAATTCCACAATAGACAAGCGCTTACTTCTGTTGCTCATCAAAATTCATGAGAATACCAGATTGAAGGTCAGGTTTGGCAATAAAGGACATGTCACTAAGGAAGTACAAGTAAAGAAAGGAGTCAGACAGGGATGTGTCCTGGCTCCACTCTTATTTAACTATTATATAAACTCATTGATTCCTTATCTGAGTAACTCTTCCTTCCATCCCCCTAAATTAGCTCATAGGCATATTAATTTATTATTATATGCTGATGATGCAGTAATCTTGTCATTGACCTCTGTTGGCCTTAAGAGAGCCTTTAGATCACTTATCCAGTACTGTGCTGAAGAGGAATTAATAATAAATTACACCAAGACTAAGATCCTTACCTTTTCAAAACACCCTAAGCAAAGAAGTTGGGTCCTAGGAGGGCAATTAGTTGAGCAGGTTAAGATCTTTAAATATTTGGGGATAGTTTTTCAAGCTTCAGGAAGTAGAAATGCCCACTCAGATTACGTGTCCAGTAATGCACAGAGAGTTGCTGTAGCCATTCAAAATTATTACTTCAGTAAAGGAGCACAGTTCATCCCAGCTGCAATTAAACTGTTTACATCTAAAGCCCGAGCTCAACTGTTATATGGAGCTCAGCTGGGGATGTATAGTAACACGATCTGTCTAGAAAGAGTTCAAACAAAGTTTCTGAGGAATATATTTCAGGTTCCTCGATGTGTTCCAAATGCTGTATTGCGAAGGGAGGCAGGAGTCAGTAAATTGGAATCAAGTATCTGGTTGAACATCTTTACCTATTGGCTAAAGCTACACAATAATCAGAATGGACTGACCCAGTTAATTCTGGTCGATAAGTATAAATCCTCATGGGAAACAGCTGTGCTTCAGAAGTTGAACCTTTGTGGACTTTCGAGCAATTATATCCTAGGATTAAGATTAGATCAAGCAAAAGCTATTGTAAAACAAAGGATACTAGATATAGAAGGTCAAATAGAAATTGCTACCTTTACTAACTATACAGTTGCCAATAATCAACTGATGATCTCTAGACCGGCCGCATACTTATACTGCGTCACTGTGCCCAAATTCAGGAGAGCCTTAACACTGGCTCGATTTAATGTTCTTCCCACAGCGATATTGGAAGGGAAATATAGGAAAATTCCTTATGATATGCGATTTTGCCCTTGCAATACCGGTGTGGTAGAAACTACAACTCATGTACTCCTATATTGTCAGTTTTACCGAGACATTCGTCAAGAGCTGATTACTCCTCTATTAACCCAATTCCCAGGACATTCTGATGGTTTCTATCTACGCCATCTGCTGGATAATCAGGAGCAAACTGTTATGCTCAAAGTAGCAAAGTTTTTCTATATCATGTGTAAGATACGTTCTCAAATGGTTAATAATAGCAATAGTGGCTGATGAGAGCCGTTTGTAATTTTGCTATTTGTTTTTGTTAGTTTTTTTATGTATTTATTCTGTATTTATTATTGTTTTATTGGTCAATGACCGAAATAAAGTGTCTGTCTGTCTGTCATCTCCTAGCTACTTGCTTAAATTCTTCTTTGGTGGTTTCCCCCTTCTTCCATTTCCTATACATGATCCTCTTGACTCTTAGCTCAGCTGAGAGTTCTTTAGTCAACCATTCTGGTTTCTTCAGATGCCTTCCATTTTTCCTCCTTCTTGGCACGGTTTTAGACTGTGCCTTCAGTATCTCCTTTTTAAGGAACTCCCATGCCTCCTGAACTCCTTTCCCTTTCACTATTCCTGACCACGGAATTCCACCCAGCAGCTCCCTAAGTTTACAGAATTCCGCTTTTTTAAAATCTAAGATGAGTGTCTGGGTACGCTTATCTTTTCCTTCCCACTGAATGCCAAATTCCAATAGGGCATGGTCACTCCTCCCTAAAGATCCAAACACTTTTACCTTATTAACAAGGTCGTCCCTGTTGGTCAGGATCAGATCTAGAATATTTGATCCCCTTGTGGCCTCTTCCACCTTCTGGACCATGAAGTTGTCTGCAAGACAAGCAAGAAACTTGCTGGACCTTGCTGTCTTGGCAGAGTTTGACTGCCAGCATATATCTGGGTAATTGAAATCTCCTATTATTACTGTACCTCTCCTCTTTGAATGTGCAGTCATTTGATTGAGGAAGGCGTCATCAACGTCCTCAGCCTGGGTTGGAGGTCTGTAGTAAACCCCCACCAGAATATCCCTATTGTTTCTCGCTGCCTTAATTCTTACCCAAATGCTCTCGACCTGGCTTTCTGGGTTTAAGTCCTGGATCTCTTCACAGGTGAAAACATCGTTGACATACAAGGCTACTCCTCCTCCTTTCTTGTTTGGTCTATTTTTACAAAATAGGCTATACCCCTCTATTCCTATATTCCAATCATGAGACTCATCCTACCAGGTCTCAGTGATGCCTATCAAATCGTATTTATTTTGTTGTACTAGGAGTACAAGTTCATCCTGCTTGTTTCCCATACTCCTTGCATTAGTGTAGAGACACTTGAGTCCCCGGGCCCTTCCTGCACGTCCTGTACTATTGTTTCTACTCCTCCCTCCATTGGCCGCTTGTACTACTTGTCCAGAATCATTTGGGCCTTTTCCCCCTGCACTCTCTGAGTCCTTGCTCTGAATAATATTGTCTCCCTCCCCAGCGGAACTTAGTTTAAAGACCTCTTAATCCTCCTTGCGAGACTGTTTGCAAAAACATTCCTGCCCAGTTTTGTGAGGTGCAGCCCATCCCTCGCCAGAAGCCCATGTTCATGGAAATTCAGGCCATGTTCCAAAAACCCAAACTGTTGCCAGCAGCACCACGTGCGGAGCCAGTTGTTGACCTCTGCTATTGCCTTTTCCCTACGTGCGCCATATCCTTGAACAGAGAGGAGGGACGAAATGACCACCTGCGCACCAAGGTTCTTAAGCTTGGTCCCCTTAAGCTCGTAGTCCTTTGCGATGTGGCAAAAGCTGCTCCTTGCAGTGTCATTGATTCCTACATGAACCAAAATGAGGGGCTTATGGTCAGTGGGTTTGACCAGCCTGGTTAGCCTCTCCGTTATGTGGTTGATCCTGGCCCCAAGAAGACAACAGACCTCTTGATTGAGCTTGTCCGGTTTGCAAACTGCCGTTTCTGTTCCTCTGAGCAAAGAGTCCCCAACAACCAGAACTTGCCTCCTCTGAGACTTGTCCTGGGCTCCTCGATGAGCATGTTCTACTAGGACTGCCTGGGCATTCTGTTGAGGCTGGAGGCATTGATCTAGTTCCTGTTGCCGAAGTTGGATTCCTTCTTGTTGACATTCTGTTCCCTGCACGTGGTGCTCCTCATTGTTTGTAAGGCGAAGTACTTTGAAGTGATTGTGTAGGTGAAGAGTCTCTGTTACCTTCCTGGTCCTTCTACTCCTCCTTGTGACATTTGCCCAAGTCTCCGTTTCCTGGCACCATGTGCTGACTTCCTGATCTGGCAGCTCCTCCGTGCATTCAGTCTTCTGGTAGGTCTTCTCTGCCCTATCCAAAAACTCCTCCCCTTCCCTAATAAACATTAAGGTTGAAATGGTAAAAAAGATCAGAAGTTGGATATTTGACTCAATAGTTATATTAAACAAGAAAAATAAGAGTACACTATGGACAGAAATAAAACTACTTTTATTTAAATGCTGAAGAGGAGTTAAAGGACTATATTGTATGGGATGCTTTTAAAGTGGTGATAAGGGGCAAATGTATAAATATGGAAATAGGTATTAAGAGAGAAAAAATATAGACAGAGTTTAATGCAAGATGTGGAAAAGCTTCAAAGAGATTATCAAAAGCATAAAAATAAGAAATAAAAATTGTTATGGAAAAATAAAAAGCAAGAAATACAGGACTTAGATCAAACAACCATTTTGAAAAAGCGGAAATGGAAGAAGGGGGAAACCACCATAGAAGAATTTAAGCAAGTAGCCAGGAGATGTAGGGAGGAGGTCAGAAAGGCTAAAGCACAGAACGAACTTAGGCTGGCCAGAGACATTAAAAACAATAAAAAGGGTTTTTTTAAATATGTCTGCAGCAAAAGGAAAAAGAAGGAGACAGTAGGGTCGCTACGCAGAAAAGATGGCGAATTACTCACAGGGGGGAGAGAAAAGGCAGAGCTACTTAACACCTTCTTTGCCTCCGTATTTTCCCAGAAGGATACAAGCACTCAACCTGGAGGTTGGGGAGCAGGGGAGGAAGCAGAGGAAATGAGGCACATAATAAGTAGAGAGGTGGTACAGGAATACCTGGCCACATTGGATGAATTCAAGTCTCCAGGGCCAGATGAATTGCATCCTAGGATATTAAAAGAGCTGGCAGAGGTCATTTCGGAACTGCTTGCTATAATTTTTGAGAAATCTTGGAGGACAGGATAAGTTCCAGCAGATTGGAAGAGAGCAAATGTTATCCCTATCTTCAAGAAGGGAAAAAAAGAGGACCCAAATAATTATCGCCCAGTCAGCCTGACATCAGTACCCGGAAAGATCCTGGAGCAGATCATTAAGCAGTCAGTTTCTAATCATTTAGAAAGCAACGCGGTAATCACGAGAAGTCAACATGGATTTCTCAAAAATAAGTCATGCCAGACTAATCTTATCTCTTTTTATGATAGAGTTACTAGCTTGATAGATGAAGGGAATGCTGTGGATGTAGCATATCTTGATTTCAGTAAGGCCTTTGACAAAGTTCCCCATGACATTCTTGCAAAGAAGCTAGTAAAATGTGGGCTAGACAGGGCTACTGTTAGGTAGATTTGTAATTGGTTGACCGACCGAACCCAAAGGGTGATCACGAATGGCTGCTTTTCATCCTGGAGAGAAGTGACTAGTGGGGTGCCACAGGGTTCTGTCCTGGGCCCAGTGCTGTTCAATATTTTTATCAATGACTTGGATGAAGGAATAGAGGGCATGCTCATCAAATCTGCAGATGACACCAAATTGGGAGGGGTTACTAATATGCCAGAGGACAGGATCAAAATTCAAAATGACTTGGATAGATTGGAGAGCTGGGCCAGGGCGAACAAAATGAAATTCAACAGAGAGAAATGTAAGGTCCTACACTTAGGCAGAAATAATGGAATACAGAAATATAGGATGGGGGACACGTGGCTGGATAGCAGTACGTGTGAAAGGGATCTAGGAGTCTTCATAGACCACAAGCTGAACATGAGTCAGCAGTGTGATGCGGCAGCCAAGAAAGCCAATGCAATTCTCAGCTGCATCAATAGGAGTATGGTGTCTAGAACGAGGGAGGTACTGGTACCACTCTACCTTGCTTTGGTTAGACTCCATCTTGAATACTGTGTCCAGTTCTGGGCACCCCAATTCAAGAAGGATATCGACAAGCTGGAGCAAGTCCAGAGGAGGGCAACCAAAATGGTGAGGGGCCTGGAAGCCATGCCCTATGAGGGTAGACTTAGAGAGCTGGGTATGTTTAGTCTGCAGAAGAGGAGGTTAAGAGGGGACATGATAGCCATGTTTAAATATTTGAAGGGATGCCACGTAGAGGAAGGAGGGGACTTGTTTTCTGCTGCTCCAGAGACCAGGACAAGGAGCAATGGATTCAAGCTGCAGGAAAAAAGATTCCACCTGAACCTCAGGAAGAACTTCCTGACAGTCAGGGCTGTCCGGCAGTGGAATCTGTTGCCTCGGAGTGTAGTGGAGTCTCCTTCCTTGGAGGTTTTTAAGCAGAGGCTTGATGGCCATCTGTCGGGATTGATTTGAGGGTGTTCCTGCATGGCAGGGGGTTGGACTGGATGGCCTGTGTCGTCTCTTCCAACTCTGCATTTCTATGTTTCTATATACAAAGAATGAAAAGAGTAGCAAGATATTTTAGGAAAAAGAAAAACTACAGAAGAATAAATGGTCCTAAAGATAAAAATGAGACAGTCGTTAGAGAGGAGGAGGTTAGGGATGTAATGGTCAAATTCTATCAAAAATCAGATAAAGAAAAGGGTGCCACAGAGAAAACAATAAATGTAGATAGGAGATTATCCAGCATACAAAGAAAAAAGTTGGAACTCCCCTATAACTCAGGAAGAGATTGTAGAAGTTATTAAAAATTATAAATTCCTTGGCCAAGTTGTTTTTTTTTCTAGTAATTTTAGCAAAATCTTTCAGAAGAAGTTAAGTGGTTATATGGTTAAAATATTTGATACTGCTTTGGAAAAACAGGAAGTTCCTAGTTCTTGGAAGAATGGAGAATTTATATTTATAGTAAGTCCTAACAAAGATGAACTGTTCCAAGAGTCATATCACCCGATTACATTAGGAGATAAAAATTATAAAATATTTGCAAAGGTGTTGGGTAATAGATTGGCTCAATTTTTACCAATTTTAATAAAAGATCAATACAGATTTATAAAAGGGAGGGAGATCAGTCACCCTATCAGAAATATTCTAAATATATTGCACCATGCAAAACAAAATAAAAACAATTTAGAAATTATTAAATTAGATGCTTACAAGGCATTTAAATCATAAATATATATATACACAATGTTTACAAAGGATTTGGTTTAGGGGAGAATGTTAGTGATACTATCCAAGCATTATATAGACATAATGTGGCACAGATCTCACTGAATGGAGATAGTTCAAGGAAAATAAAAATTGAGAATGGAAGGAGGCAAGGTTGTCTATTATCCCCTTTACTATTTATTTTGGCTATGGAATTATTGACTAATGACATAAGGAATAATATTTATATAAGATTGCAAAGGAGGAAATTAAGAGTAATCTGTATTCAGATGATGCGATAATAGTGACATAACAACCACATCTGACAATAAAAGAACTAGTTGAAGTGATTAAAAATTGTGAGAAGTATTAAGGACATAAGATACATATGGAAAAATCTGAGGTGATGTTTATTAATACCAAATGGCAAGAGCAAAAAAACGTACAAAGAAACTGTAGCTTGAAGCTAGAAGTTAAAAAAATAGATATCTTGGAGTAAATGTAATGAAAAATGTGGATAATATAATTCAGGGTAATTATGATCAAGTATGGAAAAAAATTAGGTTAAATGGAATAAAAGTCAATGGAACATGTTGACAAAATTTAGAGCTTTGAAAATGCTTGTTGTCCCAAGATTGTTATACTTATTTCAGATCATCCCAGAGATTATTCCTGTTAAAGTGTTAAGGAATTGGGATAGGTTTGGGATAGGAATGTTGAGGAATTGGTATCAGGGGGAAAAATTAAGAATTAATAATAATCTAGGTGAGGAAGTGAGGGAAATGCAGCAAAAAATAAGTAGAGAAGTAGTACAGGAATATCTGACTAAACTAGATGAATTCAAGTCTCCAGGGCCAGATGAATTACATCTAAGGATATTAAAAGAACTGGCAGAAGTCATTTCTGGACCACTTGCAATAATCTTTCAGAATTCTTGGAGAACAGGAGAAGTTCCAGCAGAATGGAAGAGGTCAAATGTCGTCCCCATCTCCAAGAAGGGGAAAAAAGAGGACTCAAATAATTATCACCTGGTCAGCCTGACATCAATACCAGGAAAGATCCTAGAGCAGATCATTAAACAGTGAGTTTGTAATTACTTAGAAAGCAATGCTGTAATCACTAAAAGCCAACATGGATTTCTCAAAAATAAGTCATGCCAGACTAATCTTATCTCTTTTTATGATAGGGTTACTAGCTTGATAGATGAAACGAATGCTATAGATGTAGCATATCTTGACTTCAGTAAGGCCTTTGACAAAGTTCCCCATGACATTCTTGCAATGAAGCTAGTGAAATGCAGACTGGACAGTGCTACTGTTAGGTAGATTTGTAGTTGGTTGACCGACCGAACCCAAAGCGTGCTCACCAATGGCTGCTTTTCATCGTGGAGAGAAGTGACTAGTGGGGGTGCCACAGGGTTCTGTCCTGGGCCAAGTGCTATTCAACATCTTCATCAATGACTTGGATGAAGGAGTAGAGAGCATGCTGATCAAATTTGCAGATAACACCAAATTGGGAGGGGTTGCTAATACCCCAGAAGACAGGATGAATTTTCAAAATGACCTTGATAGATTGGAGAGCTGGGCCAAAGCGAACAAAATGAATTTCGACAGAGACAAACGTAAGGTCCTACACTTAGGGAGAAAAAAATGAAATGCACAAATATAGGATGGGGGACATGTGGCTGGATAGCAGTACGTGTGAAAGGGATCTAGGAATCTTGGTAGATCACAAGCTGAACATGAATTAGCAGTATGATGCGGCAACCAAGAAAGCCAACGTCATTCTTGGTTGCATCAACAGGAGTATGGTGTCTAGATCAAGGGAGGTAATGGTACCACTCTATTCTGCGTTGGTTAGACCTCATTTGGAATACTGTGTCCAGTTCTGGGCACCTCAATTCAAGAAGGATATCGACAAGCTGGAACGTGTCCAGAGGAAGGCGACTAAAATGGTGAAGGATCTGGAAGCCATGCCCTATGGGGATTGACTTGAGGAGTTGGGTATGTTTAGTCTGCAGAAGAGAAGGTTAAGAGGGGACATGATAGCCATGTTTAAATATTTGAAGGGATGTCATATTGAGGAGGGAGTGTTTTCTGCTGCTCCAGAGACTAGGATAAGGAGCAATGGATTCAAGCTGCAGGAAAGGAGACTCCACTTGAACCTCAGGAAGAACTTCCCGATGGTCAGAGCTGTCCAGCAGTGGGATATGCTGCCTCAGAGTGTGGTGGCATCTCCTTCTTTGGAGGGTTTTAAGCAGAGGCTGGATGGCCATCTGTTGGGAATGCTTTGATGTGTGTTCCTGCATAGCAGGGGATTGGACTGGATGGCCCCTGTGGTGTCTTCCTATGATTCTATGATTCTATTATATACACATCAAGAAAAGCAGGTTGGGGGATCCCCAATTTAGACATTTATTTTGAGGCTTTTCAGATGAAGAGATTATTAGAGTTTGAATTTGATTATAAAAGATGGGGGAGAATAGAGAAATGGTTAAATAGTATGGAATTTAGATCAATGGTAAAAAGGAAATTAGGAGTAAAGTTTAATAGTATAAGAGAGCACAGGTTAAAGTCTACTTGGGTAATATGGAAGAAATGGAAGAAGAAATCGTATCTGCAAAATTATAAATGATATCCCCTTCTTCCCGCTCCTTGGAAAACCCATGAAGCGCACTTCACTTACTACATAACTCTGCTTGTCCCAAATCCTCTAAGGAAGCAATCTCAGACCTGCATGTAAAGGTTCCCTAATAGCCAGTGTGATTTAAACTGCTTCTCCAAGTTTCCCCTCCCCCTTTCTGCAAAAAGGCAACCAGATGGTCTACTTCTGCTGCCCACTCCCCACTTCTAGGAAGAAGCTAGAAAGTTGCCAGTAACCAAACTTGTGAAAGTGAAATCCGTGAATGTGAAGGGAAAACTGTACATACTATATATATTTATCATACAGATTATTAGTACATTTTCCTTCCTTTATGAAAGCTAATACTGTTGGGAAATGGGGGAAGAAAAAAAAAATTTTATTATGATTTGCTACCTCCAGTTGTGAGTGATGAATTTAAAAAGAGAATGACTTAAAATCTTACTTGACAGCTTATCCTTTTCTCTTCTTTTTGTGGCAACAGAACGATTACATTGATGTTTGTTATTAAAAAACTAAAATATAGTCTTGGTGAATGGACCTTTTTTCATGCATGATGAATTTGTGACAAAAGCTAACAAGTACTGGGTGATGATATATAGACTGATGGAGAATAATTTGAAGATTAAAATACAATTGACACTGGAATTGTTCCTGTCGAGACTGATGAATGATCAGATAAGCAGACTTTATTAGGGTGTTCAAGATTAATGAATATTTTGAGCTGTCTCAAGTGGTCAGGGGCCTTTTACATTCTGGTCCACAAAAAGGAAATTAAGATGACTCTACAGCCCACTGTGATGAATTTGCAAGACACTTTGCAGACAAAATCACTCAGATTCTTTCTGACTTGCATGCTGTAGTTGAGACAGGTCTAGTTGATGTAATCTTGGCACCTGCTTGTCCTGTATTATTGGATTTGTTTCAATTGGTGCAGCCTGAGGATGTGGACAGGATGCTTGGAGAGGTGAGAGCCACTATATGTATACTAGATCTTTGCCCCTCCTGTCTTCTGAAAGCAGCTAGAGGGGGACTGGCTGAAGGGGTAAGGGAGTGGTGAATGCCTCACTGCAGCAAGGAAAGTTTCCAGCATCTGTAAAAGAGGCTGTGATGAATCTGTCACTGAAGAAACCCTCCCTGGATCCCACCATCCTGAATAATTATCGGCCAGTCTCCAATATTCAATTTTTGGGTAAGATTCTGGAGCATGTGGTAGCCTCTCAGGTCCAAGGGTTTCTGGATGAAACAGATTATCTAGATCCATTTCAATCTGGCTTCAGGCCTAGTCATGGAATGGAGACAGCTTTGGTCACCTTAGTGGATGCCCTATGTGGGGAACTAGACAAGGGGAGCATGTCCCTGGTGCTTCTGCTGGACCTCTCAGCAGCTTTCGATACCATCAACCATGGTATCCCTTCTGGACCAACTCTCTGGGATGGGATGTGCGGGTACTGTTATGTAGTTGTTCTGGTCATTCCTGAAGTGACAATCTCAGAAGGTGGTGCTTAGGACTCCTGTTCAACTCCCTGGCTGTCAGCCATTGTGGTCCCTCATGCTGTTTAACATATATATGAAACACCTGGGAGAGGTCATCCAGAGTTTTGAGGTTCATTGTCACCAATATGTCGATGACACCCAACTCTACCTCTCCTTTCCATCTGATTTCAAGGAAACTGTCTCAGTGCTGAACTAGTGCCTGGAGTCAGTAATGGACTGGATGAGGGTAAATGAATTGAAGCTTAATCCAGACAAGACAGAGGTGCTCCTGGTCAGTCAAAAAGCAGATCAGGGAATAGGGACTTTGCCTGTCCTGGATGGAGTTATACTCCCCCTGAAATCTCAGGCTCAAGCCTTGGTGTTCTCCTGGATTCAGCTCTGAAGCTGGATGCCCAGGTCTCAGCAATTGCCAGGAGTGCATTTGCACAGTTAATTCCCCATTGTCACGTGGAGGTTACGGCCACTACCACCATGGCTGCCCCTTCTCTACTGCCCATGGAGATGATGACCCCCCCTCCTCGCAGCCCCTCCACCAGCTCCAATGGCAACAGCAACCCTACCGCAGACCAGACCACTGCTGATTCTTCAGACAGAGACTAAAATCAGAGGACTTCTCATCCAACTCCCTGCAGATCCACAAACCTTCTTCCCCGCCAGAAGTTGAGGACATAACACTGGCTTTGCCCCTGGAGGACATTAAGATATTTTCTGACATCACCTTCCAGATGGTGAAGTGTATCAGCCTGGAGGTCATGCCAAATGTCATACTCTGCTTCCAGAGTGTGGACTCTGACTCAGAGTCTGAAACAGAGGTCATGCCAGAGTCTGAAAAAGGGGGTATGCCAGAACCTGCTGTACAGAGAGAGGTTACAGTGCCAGCTCCAACAGAGAGTCCTGTCTCTTCAAATATAGAAGAACACTTACATATACCAATCTTTACAGAGTGCAGGCAGCAAAGAGAGACCCAGTAGCACTCTCTCAGGATTTATAACTCCAACAATCAATCAAGTCACAGCTCTACTAGACTTCAGGCCTATTTAGCTGATGTCCTTCCCTTCCAGGAGTTGTCAGAGTTTATCTGACCTCCTATGCCTTGATGAATGCTCAGATTGACCTTGGACACTCCCTTGCCAGGGAATCCTGTTGGACTTTGTTTATGTTGGACTTTATTTAAGACTCTGTGCTTACTGCCTGGAAGTAAGTAACGAGCTGGGAGTTGTTCAGTTTGTTTTGTTTGTTTTGTCAGCTGTGCTGGGACTGAGATAGGACACCAACCCCAACACCGGTGGCTGATCCAGTCTTCACCATGGTGGACTCTCACGCTCCAGACCTGGCTACAATACCACTCCTCCTGGAACTGGCCATGGTCCTGAAATTCTCCTGGACAAAGCCAGCCTCCTTGCCACCTGTGTCCAGGCAACTTGAGCACCTTCTACATGACCAACCAGGAGAGTGTGCTATTCCTTTTCAACCACCCCCAACTGAATTCCATCATTGTGAAGGCCTCCAAGTCCCATGGAAGCAGAAGCCAGCACTTCACTCCTGTTGACATAGAAGGCAGATGCCTTGACATCTTTGGGAGGTGCTTCTACTACTCCTCAGCCATCTTGATCCAGGTGGCCAATACACAGACCCACATGGCAGCCTACCAGAGATTCCTTTGGAAGAAGATCCTGCCTTTCATCCTACATCTCCTGGAAGAACACCATGCTATGGCCCTTGCCAAACAACAGGAGGCCCATGCCCTCACCACTCAGCAGGAACCATTTCCCTCCACTGCTATGCATGACTTAGATCCACAGGCCTCATAGAATATACCAGAAAACAAATAGAAGACCTCCCTGTTTACAGAGTAGGCCCTTTCAATGCTGGGACCAATGAGGCCATGGACACTATCCCCAAGTAATGCCTAATGACACAGAGAATGGGTTTCAGGGCATTCTCCCAGCACTCTAGGACCCCCAAGTCCTCCTGGAAGCAGTCTTCAACTTTGTCTCAGGTCAGGTCCCCCACCAGAAAATCCTGGACCCAATCCCTCTACTCCTCCAGGTCCAAGCACCCACCCAAACTCCATAGGCAGCAGCCTTCCACCAAGAAATGGGCCTCCACATTTAGATCCTGCCTTTGACTCCTTACTCTGGATGACAATGCAGCCAATCCTTAGGCTACCACTCTCCAAAAGCTTCAGACCACCAAGGCTCCACAGCCATTATTCCACCTAGTGGAACATCAGACAACTGGGTCCTCTTCACCGTCCGCTTTGACTATGCAAAAGCAAGCAAGTTTATAAGTATTCCTACCATTGGCATCTTCAAGGTTACCCTAGTATTGCAGGTTCTCGAGGAAGAGGTCTTTACGCTCCTCAAGAAGGGGGTCATCAAGGCTGTTCCCCTCTTGGTTGCATATGATGGCTACTTCTCCCAGTACTTAAAAATCATAGAACCATAGAATCATAAAATCATACAGTTGGAACCAGTCCAACCAGTCATCATGCAGTTGGAACCAGTCCAACCAGGCTATCCAGTCCAACCCCCTGCTATGCAGGAATACACATCAAAGCACTCCCAACAGATGGCCATCCAGCCTCTGCTTCAAAACCTTCAAAGAAGGAGACTCCACCACACTCTGGGGCAACATATTGCACTGCCAAACAGCTCTGACTGTCAGGAAGTTCTTCCTGAAGTTTAAGTGGAATCTCTTTTCCTGTAGTTTGAATCCACTGCTCTTTGTCCTAGTCTCTGGAGTGGCAGAAAACAAGCCCACTCCCTCCTTGACATGACATTCTTTCAAATATTTAAACATGGCTATCATGTTCCCTTTTAACCTTCTCTTCTGCAGGCTAAACATACCCAGCTCCCTAAGCCGATCCTCATAGGACATGGCTTCCAGACCCTTCACCTTTTGGTCAACCTCCTCTGGACACCTTGTCAATATCCTTCTTGAATTGAGGTGCCCAGAACTGGACACAGTAGTCTAGATGAGGTCTAACCAAAGCAGAATAGAGAAGTATTATTACCCTTTGATCTAGACAACATACTCCTATTGATGCAACCAAGCTTTCCTGGCTGCTGCATCACACTGCTGACTCATGTTCAGCTTGTGATCTACCAAGACTCCTAGATCCCTTTCACACATACTGTTATTCATCCATGTGTACCCCATCCTATATTTGTGCATTCTATTTTTTCTTCCAAAGTGTAGGACCTTACATTTCGCTCTATTGAAATTCATTTTGTAGCTTTGGTCCAGCTCTCCAATTTGTTAAGGTCATTTTGAATTTTGATCCTGTCCTCCGGTGTATTAGCAACCCCTCCCAATTTGGTATCATCTGGAAATTTGATCAGCATGCCCTCCACTCCTTTATCCAAGTCATTGATGGAGATGTTGAATAGCACTTGGCCTAGGACAGAATCCTGTAGCACCCTTATTTCATACAATGGCTATCACATAGGCAGTATTATTTATGATTTTTAGAAGATATGAAGGCTAAAGGTTTTGAAATGACAAAATCCAAATTGGAAGTTTTGCTATGTGATAGTGAAGAGCATTTGATTTCTAAACTGTATAAGGTTCTATTAAAAATCCAGATGGTAGAAGAACAAGTAAAGGAAATAAGATCAACTCGGCAAAGAATTTTGGATTCGCAGGTACTCTGAATCAATGGGAAAGGTTATGGACAAGAGAAATCCAAAGTATACCTTTCTATCACTTACAAGAAAACTATTATAAAATGATGTTTCATTGGTATCTTACACCGGAAATACTTTCCAAAATACCTAAATAAATGAATAAAACTTGCTGGAAGTGCATGGACCAAGTTGGATCTTTGTTATCTTATCTGCTGGACTTGTGAAAAGCCTAAAAATTTTTGGAAGATGATACAAGATACAATTCAAAATTTTTGAAAAGCCAGATCACAAAGTCCCCTGAGTTGTTTTTGTTGGGGATCTGGCAGGAAAATTCCAACTTCGACAAGCAAAGGCAAAGAATAATTCAATTTATGTTATTAGCAGCATGACTGGTCTATGAAAATATTGGAAAAATACACAAATCCCAACAATAAATGAATGGTTTACTAAGCTAATAACAATTGTAGAAATGGATAGATTGATGGAAAGATTAAAAGGTTCACCAGAACATGACTTTGCTCAAAATTGGTATATGCGTATTGAGTATTTGAGAGAAAATGAGGATGAAACTATGATTTTAGGATTTTGAATTTGCTTCTACTGTTACCATTTTATATTGTTCTGTTTAGAATAGAAGAATTTATAATACATGTTAGATGACCTTACTTCAATGCTACATACTGTTATCTTCTATAAGTACATGCAATTATATAACCACTTTACATTTTACTTTTGTATTTTAGATTAATAATGTTAGTAGGTTATGGATATTAATATGTTTAATATTTTTCTTTTAGAATTGCTTTATATTATATAAGTGAGACTACACATTTGTTACCTAGGCTTTTTTTTTTTTGCTTATTCTATTATGCTAGTGTGTGTGTGTGTGTGTACATACACACACACACACACACACATAAAGAATAGCTGATAGTTGGGGTGGAAATCTTTTTTTTAATTAGATGTTTGTCTAGTATGTTTTCTTTGTGATGTTTTATTGTTTTTATGTATTTAATAAAATAAAATATAAGAAAAAACCAAAACCTAGAACCCTGTGGCACCCCAACTAGTCAACTTTGTCAAAGGCCTTACTGGAATCAAGATATGCTACATCCACAGCATTCCCTTCATCTATCAAGCTTGTGACTCTATCATAAAAAGAGGTAAGATTAGTCTGGCATGATTTGCTTTTGAGAAACCCATGTTGACTTTTAGTGATCACAGCATTCCTTTCTAAGTAATTACAAACTGACTGTTTAATGATCTGCTCTAGAATCTTTCTGGGTATTAATGTCAGGCTGACTGGGCTATAATTATTTAGGTCCTCCCCCCTCCCCATTTTTGAAGATGGGGACAACATTTGACCAGTCTGCAGGAATTTCTCCTGTTCTCCAAGAATTCTCAAAGATTATTGTGAGCAGTTCTGAAATTACTTTTAATATCCTTGGATGTAATTCATCTGGCCCTGGAGACTTAAATTCATTTAGAGTAGGCAGATGTTCCTGTACTACTTCTCTACCTACACTGTGCTGAGTTTCTGCCACTTCTGCCTTATTGGAACTGTTTTAAATTGTGTCTTCAGCATCTCACTTTTAAGAAACCCATCTGTCATGAACTCCTTTCTCTTTCAGTATTCTTGACCATGGAATTTCACCCAGTAATTCCCTAAGTTTACAGAAATCAGTTTTTTTAAAGCCTAGAATATGGCTACACTTGGCTTCTCTTTCCCACTGAATGACAAATTCCGAAAGGGCATGGTCACTCCCACCTAAGGATCCCACCACTTCCACCCCATTAACAAGATCATCCCTGTTGGTCAAGATCAGATCTAAAATACTTGACTCCCTTGTTGCATCTTCCACCTTTTTGAATGCATAATCATCTGCTGCAGGAAGGCATCGTCCAAATCTTCAGGCTGGCTTGGAGAGCTGTAGTAGACCCCCAAAATGACATCTCTATTGTCTCTTGCTCCCTTAATTCTTACCCAGATGCTCTCAGCTTGGCTTCCTGGATTTAAGTCATGGATCTCTTCACAAGTGTAAACATCCTTGACATAAAGCTACTCTGCCTCCTTTCTTGTTTGATCTATTTCTCTGAAGTAGGTTATATCCCATATTACTACATTCTCATCATGAGGCTCATCCCACCAGATTTCAGTGATGCCTATTATGTCATATTTATTATGTTGTATTAAGAGTTCCAGTTCATTTTGTTTATTTACCATGCTCTGTGCATTAGTATAGAGGCATTTAAGACCATGTGCCCTTCCTACAAGCCCTTTACTAAAGTTGATTTTTGTCCCACTGTTGTTCTCTAGTACTACTTGGACTGCTCTATCTATAACATTTGTACTTTACTTCATGGTGCCGAAGAGGGACGGAGGACTCCAACCAATCCTAGATCACCCAGAAGTGAAGAGCTCATCAGGCCAGGAAGTTCAAAGTGGTGACTCTCCTAGCCATCCTCCCATTGCTCATCTGTGGGGACTTGCTCATCTTGATCAATTTCAGTGATGCCTCTTTCCACATATCGATCCAGCCTCACCATCAGAGATTCCTCAGATTTGCAGTGGAGAACTTACGCTGCTAGTACTGCATCCTCCCCTTCAGGTGTATGACAGTGGTAGTTTCCTTCTCAGAATTCATGGAGTCAAGATCTTTCCATATCTCAATTATTGGTTCCTGGTATCATACTCCCGGTCTGTGCTGTGCTGGGACATCAACCTGACCCTCACCCTTCTCCATGTTCTCAGCCTTCGGGTAAACCCAAAGAAATCAGTCCTGGATCTGACTAGTTATCCAGTTCATCAGTACCTCCCTGGACTCACACTTGGCATCAGTGTCCCTTCCAGTAAATAAAACCAGGACTCTCAGATGGGTGGCTCACAGCCTTATCAGGCATCCCACCTGTTGGGCTTGTCATGTTCAGAAACTGCTTGGGCTGATGGCCGCTACCTTAGTGATCATCTACCTCTCCCACTTCTGGTTCAGAGAGCTCCAGGCCTCGTTCATGAGGAACTTTGACTCCAGAATCCACTGACAATCCAGGAGGATGAGGCTTCTGTTACACACCTAACCCACCTAAAAAACTATGTCCTGAGGGTCCTAATTATTTTACATCAAACATAGTGAGTCATAGAGATCTACTGGAAAGACACGTAGGCAGTGGAGCTATGGAGATAGATCAAAAGAGTAGCCTGTTTTCTGTCACACATCCTAGGTGAGTCTTGCAAATGGCTCACAGGCCACTTAAATGGATTTTCAGCAGTGAGCAGGAGACAATAAACCTCTGGGAATAAATAAAACACTGTAAACAGCCTGGAATGTGACACTTTGGGGTATATATCCCTGGATGAGATACTCATCTTGCAGGAAACTACAAGGCTGCCTGGCTGTATTTTATTTGAACTACAAACCTGAAATCCATCTTCATAAAAATGGAGCCATCTGTTCCCCAGGACATGGGTCAGCTCTATAACTAGGCTCTTTTACTCATTTTTTTTCAGAGTTCTCCCAGATCTGCAAATCATGAAGCTGGTAAGCTCCCCTCAGCCTCAAAAGGCGTGGCTGAGATCGTTTTCTCCCAGCTGAAGACTTCTGGATTGGTACAGTATTAACCTAAAACCCTTATGTCTCTCTCTCTCTCTCTTAATTTTCACCTCTTTCTAAATTTCTATAGTCTTGTATGCTTGTTGGAGTGAGTATAGCTGAGTGATTGTATGGATTTTAACATCTTTGCCAATAAAATACTTAAATTTGAACAGTTTGTGTGATTTCTGACTGAGCCTGACCCCATCAACATTGGTTTAAAGATCCTTAATTACCCTGCCCTCTTTGCATTGCTAAAACAGTGCTCAGAGCTAATTTTCCCCACCAGAGACAATTTTGACAGGCATTGGGAATCCCCAGCAAGCAGGGTACACTCCTATCTGCGGTCCACCACTCCCTCCTCTGGTGGACCAGGGTGTGGAATCTCCTCTCTGGCATGCCCTTCCACATTCAGGATCTGGAATGTATGGTCACCACTAATGCCTCCATGACTGAATGGGAAACTCACTGCAGGGATCTCACAGCACAGGGCCACTGGACCCAACAGGAGAGATCCCTTCACATCAGCTCCCTTGAATTCTTCACGGTGATGAAGGCCCTCAAGGCCTTTGAAAGGAAGCTATGAGGCAACATGATCCAGATCATCTCAGACAACACCCTGGTCATCTGCCACATTGACAGACAGGGTGGCACTCACTCAACAGTCCTTTGCTTTCTCACAACCAGGCTCTGGGGTTGGTGCCTCAGCAGACAGATTCATCTGTTGGCAGTGCACCTGATGGGAGTCAACAACACTTTCACCGACTCTCGGTTGATCCAGGGTACTTCAACACAAATGGGCCCTTTCCAATGAAGCCTTCAACCTTGTCAGAGCTTGCTGGGATCTCCCAACCATCAACCTCTTTGCCTCTCCAGCCAACAGGAAATGCCCTTGTTTTTGTTCGAGGGCCGGGATGGGAGCAGGATCCCTCAGTGATGCCTTCCTCAGGTGGACCAAGGAACTCCTATACCTCTTCCCACTGTTCCAGCTCCTGACCAAAGTGATCCTCAAGCTTGAAATGGGTGGATCCAATGCCATCCTCCTTGCCCTGTACCGGCCATGGCAGCCGTGGTTCACTCACCTCCTCCATCTCTCCAGAGAGCATCACCTCTGCCTCCCTCCGGACCCATATCTCCTTTCGCATTCCAATGGGAAGGTTCTCCATCCAGAATCTGAGACCCTTCACCTCTCAGCCTGAAGGATAATCCCCTTAGACTCCCCCCATCTCAACAAAGTCCTCGTAGCATCAAGGAAACCCTCCACGAGGCAGTCTTATGCCTACAAATGGAAACAGTTTGCCTCTTCCACAACATCCAGGAATGAAGTGGCCTCACCAGCAAACCATACCACAGTCCTATAGTTCCTTCTTCACCTCCATGAATCAAGCCTCGTGTTCTCCTCCCTCAAGATCTACCTCAGTGTGATAGTGGCCCATCACCCTGGATCCCCGTTGTTGGCTTTCTTCTTCATTGACCCTCTCATCAAGTGCTTCCTCAAGGGACTTGCTTATCTTTACCCACTAGTATCACCGCCAACCCCTCCGTAGACAATCTCTATAGTCCTCACTCAACTTGCCAAGAAGCCCTTTAAGCCCATGGCCTCTGCCAATGAAAGATTCCTCTCATGGAAAATGACTTTCCTTCTTGCCATCACATCCACTAGGATTGCCAGTGAAGTTGCAGCCCTCCACCACAACTCTCCTTACCTTGTCTGCCACAGAGACAAGGTTGTTCTCTGCCCAGACATCTTCCTACTGAAAGTGGTCTCCAACTTTCACCTGAACCAGCCAATCATCCTCCCTACCTTCTATTCACTGTCGCTACACTCCCTCAATATCAAATGCACTCTCGCTTACTACCTCCAGAGGACAGTGCCTTACTGCCACTTGGAGAGGCTGTTTGTCTGTTACAGGAGACCCTGCAAGGGGAAACAGATGGCACCCCAGTGCACCTTGAAGTGGGTATCCCAGTCCATCAACCTGGTGAGCCAACCTCCTCCTCAGATGCTCCGAGCCCATTCCACCAGAGCACTCTTGATGTTGGTGGCTCTCCTTTGGGACATTGCTCTCCATGACCTTCGCAGGGCTGCCACCTGGTTCCAGTCCTCCACTTTCATGCACCGCTACAGGCTAGACTGCAAAGCCAGAACTGATGCCTCGTTTGGCCATGCTGTCCTCTCACCTATTCTCCAGTGACTTGCCCACCATCCACAGGTAAGCTTTTCAGTCATCTATAGGTAGGAGGCACAGAAACTACGAAGAAGAAGAACAAGTTGCTCACCTGTAACTGTGGTTCTTCAAGTGGTCATCTGTGCTTCACATACTCCAACCTACCTGTCCCCTCTTTCAGGTCCCTGGATCCTTTTCTCAAGTGGACTCTGAAACTGAGGAGCAGCATGGTGGTGGGGAGGATGCATTACTACACGAGGGGTCAGGCCACCTCCATACTGCTCAACTGTGGGATTTTCCAAGCTGGTTCTCTGCTCAGGCACGAATATGATATGTGTTGGGCAGTCAGTAGTGCCTGCCATTAGTATGGGAATTAGAGTAGTTTATTAGTGAGAATGAGGTAAATGCTAGGCTGTTACCTTGGCTGAGAAAACATCTGCAGGGAAATAATGGCATAACAGCCTGAGAAGAATGCAGGGGTGGGTCTGAGATCTTAACAGCTTGTTCTCTTTTACTTTGTTAGTCTGAGCTCTAAAGTCTGCTGAGTGTACTACAGTTCCAAATAAAGTATGGTTTGTTAAGAAGCTTTGAGACTGTGGTTCCTTGAGTCCTGACAATATGTTTGAGGCACAAATGACCACTCAAAGAACCACAGTAACCACAAAGAACAGGTAAGCAACCTGTTCTTCTTTCATGTAGTCTTGCCTCACATTGTTTCCTTACATGTCATTCTGTTTTGTTTCCATACTCTCATTGCCTCATTTCTGCTTGTTTCTCAGATTGACAACAATGGCAAGTAAAATCCACTTCACATACTCCTTTCCCATGTAGTTTATTCTTCTCCCCCTTGTTTTTCCTTTTCCTGCTCATTTCATTTCCTTGTTTTGTTCAATATTTCTCCTGCAGCAAACATTCATTTTAAATTCTATGCTGATTCTTCAACAGCCGTGGTTCTCAAAGTGTGAGGCTGGTGGCCTTACAAGGTATGGACAGTTACTCAGTGTTCTGTGACCTCACTAATCCTTAGCTGCCATAACTTGAGTGAGAAGTGAGAAGCACAGAGCAACCCTTTCATAAAAACTTAATACTTGGTTCCTTATTTCAGTGCTGAGAATAAATGATGTGAAAATGCTTTTAGCATTTAATTCCACACAGGATTTACACTTGTCTTGATGACACATGGTGATCTGAAACTCCTCCATTATGGATTCAAACATTATTTCTACTACATAGGTAACCGGGGTTTTCATTTCTTTTCTTCCATCCACCAGAGGGTTTAATATTGTAAGTATGGAAGACTATATAGGGAAACATCAGATCCAAATGAAATGAAATATGCACAACATCAATACTGAATTCCTGAAAAACATAATTTTAGTTCAGAACTAAAGCTTTTAGTTTTCAAAGCATTAAGAGAGGTAATACTATTAAGCAATTACAGAAAAAGCAACACTAATGTATTGTGGCACTTGAAAATCTTATATACAATTCTCTTAAGTCCCATTCCAGAGAGTTGGCTCAGAAGGATACTATGGTTGATGGTATCAAAAACTGCTGAGAGGTCCAGTAGGACCAACATGGGCACAGTCCTTGTGTTTAGTTCCCTGCATGGGTCATCTACCAAGGCAACCAAAGTTGTCTCCATCCCATAACCAATCCTGAAGCGAGAATTAAATGGATCAAGATAATCCATTTCATTCATCAGTCCTTGGACCTGGGAGGCCAGCACATGCTCCAGAACCTTGCCCAATAACAGAATATTAGAGACTGGCTGATAATTTTTTAGAATGGCGAGTTCCAGGGAGACCTTTTTTAGTAATGGCCTCACCACAGCCTCTTTAAGACAGGATGGAAACATTCTTTGCTTTAGTAAGGCATTCACTACTCTCCTTACCCACTTGACCCATTCCCGTCTAGCTGTTTTCAGAAGTCAGGAGGGCAAGGATCCAGTATAATGTAGTGGCTCTCACTTCTCCAAGGATCCTATCCACATCCTTAGGCTGCACAAATTGAAATGTATCCAATCATACAGGATAAACAGGTGCCAAAATTACATCAACTGGACCTGTCTCAACTACAGCATCCAAGTCAGAGCAAATCCGAGCAATTTTGTATGGAAAGTGTCTTGCAAGTTCATCACATCAGGCTGTCAAATGGTCTTTATTTTCTTCTTGTGGGGCTGAACATAAAAGGCCCCTGACCACTCAAGACAGCTCCACTGGATGACATTATGCAGATGCGATGGTGGCAGAGAGATATAATTTCTTCACTGCCACCATTGCCATGGCAAAGGACTGCAAAGAGCTCTAGCCTGTGATCAGATGGACTCTCTCCAAGTCTTCTGCCAACATTGCTTTAGTCTCCATCCCATTTGTTTCATTGGTGCCAGCTCCCTAGTAAATTTTGGCTCCATTACATGTGAGGGGATGCTTAGGATAAATCATGTCTACTGCCTGGGCCATTTCCCTGTTCCTGATCCACTTCTTTGTCCAATCCCCAAGCCAGGCAATCCTTCACCTGCCATGGCAAAACAAAACTCCTTAAAAGTCAGCAATTCATATGGATCCATGAGCCTTCTGGAGCAAACCATCTTAACTGGTCCCCCTCCTCTCCAGAGGCTCTGAGTCTCAGTGGGTCTAAAACCCATCAGGTAATGATCTGTCCATGACAATGGGGCTGTAGAAGGTTCCTCCACACCCAGATCACCACCATCCCTACCCACAGAGAAAACTAGTCCTGCAGTATGTCCTACAGTATGGGTGGCACCATATATTACTTGGGACAAGCCCATGGTTGTTATGGTGGACATGAAATCCTGAGCTGCTCCTGGTAGAGTAGTTTCCACATGGATGTTGAAGTCCTCCAGAACAACAAGGTGCGGGGACTGCAACAGTACTACCAAGACCAACTCAGAGAGTTCAGGAAAGGAGACTGTTGAGCAGGAGGGTGGGCAGTATGCAAACATAATCCCTACTTTCTATCCTGGCCACTCACTTCAAAACACACACACTCAAATCCAGAAGACTGTGTGAAAGGACACCTGGTGAGGGAGATGGAATCCCAATAATTAATAACAATAACAAATTTTTAATTCATTATCCATCTCTCCCCAAGGCTTGAGGCAGGATACAACATAGATAAAATTAAAAACAAATTATAGCTAAAATATACTAAAAACACAAAGCATTTAAAATATAAACATCTCGTAATTAAAACATATCATAATTAAAAGTACAATTAAAATACATATACAGTTAAAATAGAAGAGAAATACAATTAAAATATAATTAAAAATAGACTGGGTAGGACTGCTGGAAAAGACACGTTTTTTATTTGATATTTTACTATCGAATCTCTTCCGGCAGGTCATTCCACAGTCTAGGCAAACCACTGTAACTCTACCTTCCCCGCCCCCCCAGGCTTGGCCTGCCTCTGTACAGAGAACCCACGTGGACTAACCTCGGAGATGTTAACACCCCACAGCTTTATCCATCCAGGTCTGCATGTTCATCCGGGATCAAGTCCTGGATCAGGGATGTTTTTCCATTTACTGACTTGGCATCGAGCAGCAGTATTTCAGCCCAGGGGTTCTGTTTGCCTAGGCTATCCAGACCATTTGAAGTGGAGGATGGCTTGAAGGTAACCAGCACCCTATGGCTCTCCCTTCTGCCATGAGATTTTTTTTTATTTGTATTATTAACAAGCATATCTTCCTCTAGCCATTTATTCAAAATCTCACTTGCCCCAATAGTGGTTTGAATCTACTATTGTTTTGACACATATACCAGATAAGTGGTTTCCATATGGCTTCAAATGATGTTATTAACTGCTTATAATTTTTTTGATAGTTAAATTAAATTTTAAATTTTTGTGCAATTACATGTTTTAATGGAATCTGCTTTAACTTTTGCAAGCCTCTTGAGTCCTAGACAGGGAAAAAGGTGTGATGTTAACAGTAACAACCACAGAGGTACCTGTAAGTGTTGTTGTTGTTGTTGTTGTTGTTGTTATGGCTCCATAACATGGTTCAGGACTGAATGCTTGTTGATGATGTTATGCTTTCTAATATTATATGTAACAAGCATGTTGCAGGGATGGAGGAATGTGTCATATCTGCTTGGAGAATGAATAGTCATGTATGGTATTATGTAGTAGTGAGTAGTGCCCTACTACATGTGATACTGAAACCGTGCAACTAATGTAATACACTGGACCATGGACTTTGCTGTCATGAGTTTTGCTGCATGTATGCACTGAAGCTTGATTGTCAATACTTACTCTTATGTTATGATGTCTTGTTTTCTACTGTATGCTTTGCCTGACCTAGCCGATGTAGAAGGTCCTGCTATGTATTAAGCAGGTCTAGTTAGTACTTGCTGTTAATCATGTTTAATGGGACTATGATATACCTTGATTTGATTGCATCCATATTATATCACATATATGTATCACTGCTTGCATAGAACCTAGAGCATAGGTAGTGCCTTGGTGTATTGTACCAAGGCAGTTAGCTTTGATACTGTATTGCTAATATATGAATTGTATTTGTTCCTGGGAAACAGGAGCCATGCAATGAAATTGTGATGTGCTGTCACGGGATGGTGCAATACATATAATTGGGAAAACAAGGCTGTGTTGTAAAGGATACTGGGATAAGCTGTTAAACTGAAGTCAATAAACAGAACAGTTCCTTGGAGGGGCTTTGATGGGTAACTAGATACCAAATTAGCCTTCAAAGGTTGTTTTATGATCTAGACTAACACCAGGGATGTTCAGTGAAGAAGTTGTATACCAGCCAAGATCAAAGAAAAGCAGGATGCTGGGCTAGGGAGGTTTGGTATCAAGCCAGGCAGGAAGAAAGGGAAATAAAGGAGAGCAAGGGAGATAGCAATGCAGGGATGTAAACAACCAAAGCAAGCCTGGCCAGGATCAGGGCGACTGATGAATTAATAAGACATGTGAATTCTACCAATCAATGTAGTGAGCACTGAATAATTATCAGCTGAATCTATATAAGTTTTGTTGGGCTGAGGCTCCACAGTTTCAGTAACTGAAAGTAACATCTGGTATCAGTCTGTACTTCCTATAGTAAAGAATGCTTCTGTTCACATGTGGTTTCAAGTTCTGAGTGTTCCCCCCAGGAAGCAGATTAGAGCCCGGCATCACATTTTCATTTTCATTATCATTATTTTGGCCCAGAAATCTGAAGAGCAGATCTGAATAACTACAGACCAGGAGAGCATGCATCTTCATGCTGCCTTTATTTTGGGAGGCCCATGATATTAAATACTTTAAAAAAGAGGATGAGTTTTCCATTTTTCCCCCAATAGTTATCCAATAATTATGAAGTAAAAGCTATCTGGGAAAATCCATATAGCTGATAAGATGTTGCTTTTTCGTAAAGATTTTCCAAAGCTTGTAAAATCTACTTTCCTTAAACAAATTATTTCACCATTTTTATGCCAATCTAAACATGAAGTTAAATTCATATCTATATGATATAATACATAACATTTCTAGATAAAGAATAGTCTCTAGATATTCTCTTGTGACATCTGCTGCATATCGAGGTTCAATCCTTTTTTCCCCTTTATTATGATTTGCATACTTAATATACGTTAATATATGCTATATTACAATATTATTACAAGGAAAAAAATTAGCAATTGCTTTTTCCACATATACATCCCGCCACCCCTCCACACCATAAATGGCTGACAGAGGATCAAGACACCTTTTGTATCAAGAAGCATTAAGGGATATAACCTTAATCAAATTTATAACATCTTCCTACTCTAATTTTTCTTTTGCTTTTTTAATCACCTTTTTCCAATTATCACTCCATGATTCTTTATTATATTTACTAACCTTATTTCCCTAAGGGAAACCAAGTAATATAGCTTCTTTTATATAATTTAACAGATAAAACTCATGCCAGTTTGATTTCTTTTTCCATCCTAAAGCAATAGCTGCATGAGCAGTATTTAAAATTTGTTTTATTACAAAACTGTTATTCCTGTGTAGGCCCATTATCCCTAGGTTTAAGGTTAAACAATTTTCTTTACGTTAATTGAATGTTTCTCCCTACTATTATATTTGTTTCTTAGCTTCTTGAATAAATGGACACTCCCATCACATATGTATATAAATACCTTTAGCTCCACATCCATGCCAACATTTAGGTAAGAAATTCCCATTTATATATGTGATTTGATGGAGTGTTCTCTACCATCTATCAATCATTTTCATTTGTTGTTCTTTTTAATTTGCATTTTTATTTTTAGCAATTTCTTGTAGCCAAATTTTAATTCTTTTATATCTATCAATGAATCTTTCCCCTAATTTATTATCAACCCCTCTATCATTCTATACTGGGCCATTAACAATTTTTTAAATAAATTTCCCCCATTAATCCTTTTCCTCCTTCTACTTTTCTGTTGATTATTTCCTATAGAAACATACTTTGCTCTACTGCATTCAGTTTATTTCCTGCAGAGATTTAATAATCCCTTTTACCTGAATCCAATACTGACCGCCAATCATTGAAATCAATAATTCTTTCTTTGTTGGTTTTCCTGCCTTATTATATAAATCTCCAACAATTTTAACTCCATTTGTCTGTAATTTTTTCAGAATTTTTCCAAACTCTTCATTATTACTCCTATTTAAGTATTCCATTGGTAGCCATTTCCCATCTTCAGTACCTAATCTTTTATTCCGTTTATCCCATATTTTAAAATTCATCCTCATAGGTCCATTTATTTTTTCTTTCTTACTCCTTGTCCTCATTTGAAAGATAGATGTATAATCCATTTTATTACTCTGTCTTTCCATTTTAACCCACTTTTTTGTTGATCATATTCTGTTTCTAAAGTTCCTAACAATTGAATTGCCTCAAATATAGTTCAAGAGAGAGAACTCCTCAGCTTCCATCTCTTTGATGCCTATATAACAATGCAATAGATAATTATGGCTTCTAGGTTCCAGAAATCCACCTTATAACTGAAGTATCCCATTTCCTTATAATACTTATAGGGATCATTTCTGAGATTGTTTGAGATAAATACAACAATTTTGGTAATAATGTCATTTTAAACATCCTAATTTTGGTCAACATTTTCCAATTTTTACTAGACCAGGTTTCTAAAGAAACCTGATTGCTTTTCCCCCCACAACTGATTATAATTTCCTCATATAACGTTATCTAATTTGATTGATAAATTTACTCCCAAATCCTGATTTGTTCAAAAGAATCTCAACAGCCAAATTGGAAATTTTGGAGGAGTGTCAGTCTTTAAGCAAGGATGTTTTATATCTTTTACTAATGCTGTGGAGTCCTAGGCCCTAGTCTTTGACCCCTGAGCTCATCACACAGGACTAATATAAAAATAAAAACAAATGAACAGTATGTGGAAGTCTCAGTTATCTTAATTCCATTGCTATTTCCTCTGCCAATGTTACTAATATTACAAATATGAAAGTAGATTGTATGCTAAAAGTTCTTAAAATCTTGTTTCTTGCTAGTAAGGTGCTCTTTTTTCCCCAAAAATCCTTGAAATTCTTCATTGGAATCCCAAGAGCAGGGCATCATAGGATAGGATTTAGTCCATTTACAGAACTTTACCATGAGATGTTGCAATCAAGGCCATTTCTGCACAAGATGGTTATAGCGCTATGATTCCACTTCCGGCTGGCCCCTCCTGAAACTGCAAACTCCAGGATTCCATAGGATGTTGAAAGGGGAATCATAGTGCTATAACAGTCTTGTGCGGAAATAGCCCAAGACTTCTGAACATGTTTTTTTCTTTAAAAAAAAAGGGGGGGCAGTTGTTGCTGTCACTTATTGATTTGGAAGATCTCCACTGTCTGTCTTTTGGGCTGAATAGATATGTACATTACCCCTGCCTGACCACATTACTGATACATGGCTATTGATGGAGTTCTTGGTGCTAAAGAAATGAACTTTTTGGCCACAACAACTTTGGAGCTGCTTAACTTCATGCCGGAATGTTTTGCTGAAAGTATAGTAAATGAAAGGGTTGTAGGCTGTTGATGACTTAGCAAACAGACAAGGTAATAAGGTTACAACATATGGTATTGACTCACTGGAGTGAAATATTGACCAGAAGCTGACTGTGGCATATGGGGTCCATGCGCTGAGGAATCCTACACTGATCAGTACAGCCATCTGTGGAAAAAAAAATAGCACCACACTGTATGATTAGTTACTGTTTCTTGATTTTTCTTCCTTATGTATTTTCTAATAAGTGGGGAAAATTGATCTATTCCAGAATATTTAAGGGTTACTAAATGATTATCTCTTGCTGTGCTGCTTATTTTATGCTGCTGCTGAATTTAATCCTGTGTTCTGAAGGTATCCTCTGAATCATGGTAGCTCTGTTAGTACAGAATGACACAAAAGAATTTGTGATCAGATGTTAAACTGACTTAACTTTGTTATAAGGTGCTATGTTCCAATGAAATACCCATTATTTCATGTCATAATCCTATAAAATTTGAACTTGTGGTTCTTCAATATAAAGTCTTTTGCATCTTGCAAAATAGAAGTATACATACAGTATGTTTCATCAAGAAACTTTGTCTTAAAGACAGTTCTTGCATGTCTGGAAGGAGTAATATGCGACTCAAGAGTATCCAGATCATACATGAAAACAAGCACAGTCAATCCAGCTCACCACTTTCATATGTACACTGAAACCTTAACCAGCATTTTGACTGAACAACTATCAAGCTATGGGTACAAATTAAATATCTGAGCTTTCATATTCACTCACTCTGTCTTATATTGTACATCCATTAGTTACCCACCAGTGTCAACTTCTTCTCCAGCTTTGCTGCATTTGAAATTCTGTTGAAGTTCTCCATCTCTCGGTAAGTTTTATGAACCCTCCACGCAATACCCAAGTAACAAGTGATGATGGTTATTGCTGGCAGAATAGTGCAGAAAATAAACATGCTCAGGATGAAGGAAAACCCATTCGGTGAATTGTGGAACTGGCCCCATGCTATAGTGCAAGAAGTGCCGAATGGTTCCGGTCCATAATGCCCCCAGCCCAGCAAAGGCAGACTGGCCCAAAGGACTGCATATACCCAGATCAGTGTAATACAAATATGGATGGCCTTCCTGTTGATTTTGTGGCCTGGGGGGAAAAACACAAAGTCAGCTAATGTTATGCAACAGTAGCATTTCAGTAAGATAGGAAACTGCCTTACGCTAAATTATACTATTGTTCATCTAGCTTTGTGTTGTCTTTACTGATAGAAGCCCTATGAGGTTTCACACTTCCTGTGTCCGATATGGAAATGCTAAGGATTGATTCTTGGACTTTCTGCATGAAAATCACAATTTCCTGAAGTTTAAAAGACACTTAATCCACATAGAAGTGCATGTACAGAGTACAGGTTTGTCTCTTTCTGGAATGTTAGAAATAGATACAGACATTTGTCATGGGAAATAAGTGAAATTGGTTGAATGTCAGGGAAATTTTAATCATATAAAGTTGTGTAATAGATATCTAATTTTATATTTTCTCTCTGTTTTACTATTCAGGCCCACTCAGTAAGGGGTTCTGAAGGAAGCTACTGTTTCCTTTGCCTGTTGTAAGCAGGTACACAGCTGCAATAGGATCAGCTAGAGCAGAATCCTATCTTTTCTCAGCTCAGGCTTTATTTTCTTGCTTATTGCAGGCATACTGCTGCAACTTGACACTGTTTCTCCAGTCTTCCTTCACCATCCTGTGCCAATGCTGATTAAAAAAACAAAACAAAACTCATAATTGAACAGAAGAAAAAGAGAACTTCGTAACTTCAAAAAAGGAGCTTCTTTGCCAGAGACGTTTTTAAATTGATGTGTGCCTCTATTATTTATTAGTTCATGGTTGTTAACATAATAAAATAATCCTGTATGTGACAGCACTTTTTTTTTATGATGGAGAGGCTGACTGGCTTCTTGCAAGGAGGTAATTTCCACTGAACATAAGTAAGAACTTCTTGACAGAGTGGTTCGGCAGTGGGAACCAATTATCTAGAGAGCTTGTGGATCTCCTCTCAACATCTTCAAAGCAAGGCTGGATAACTACGTGCTGGGTATGTTTTAGTTGGATTTCCTTCATGGAATAGGGGGTGGTACTTGGTGGCCTGTTGGACTTTTCCAGTTCTATTTCCATGATTCTGTAAACTGGTACCAGTTTCAGTCCATCTAACGATGTGAATATTTTGATCAAATTATGACTGAGCTTAGTTGTTGTGTGCCTTCTAGCCATTTCCAACTAACAACTAACTCTGGAGTGGAGTGTGTGTGACACACCCAAGGTAACCCAGTGGGGTTCCATGGCTGAGCAGGGAATGGAACCCTGGTCTAGCATTCAAACCATTACACCATGCTGACTATGCTTAGTAGCCAGACTTTATTCTTTTAAACTAGCTGTAAAGTCCAGTTCTGTCACGATACTAGTATTGCTATTTTTGTCATGTGCCTTCAAGTTGTCTCCAACTTACAGAAACCTTAAAGTGAATCTATTACATGGTTTTCTGGGGCTGAGAGTGTCTCCAGGGTCTTCGTCCAATGTTCAAACCACTACACCATGCTGACTCTAATACTATTATACCTTCCACAATAAAAAATGAAGTTGGCTTAGACCAAACTTTGTACACACACTTATGTTAATAAAAGAAAATCTATCTACTTTTGTATTTACTACAAATTTTATATTGTACCTCAATGATTCTTAACCTGGAATCTACAAACACCTGAAGTTCTGTGAAGCACTGATGCTGTACACCAACAACAGTGGCAGCAACAGAGACACCTCAGCAAGGGGTGTTTTCAGATGCTGAAATTGCTCCCTTGTTTGCAAACGATGAAAGACATGACAGCAGGCATGTCTGCCTGCTCAAACAATATCTCTGGAGATTAGGATTTGAATCACCACTCAGCCATGGAAACCCACTGGGTGGCCTCAGGCAAGTTACATTCTCTCAGCCTCAGAGAAGGGCAAAGGCAACAAATCTTGCCAAGAAAGGCCTCATGATAGGTTTGCTTTAGGGTCACCATAAATCAGTGTTCAAAAGGGAGAGACATGATGGCTAGAAATAACCTCCCCCTGTCAGCAGCACTTTGTTCTTGGGTGCCTTCAAGTCACTTCTGACTTATGGCAACCCTAAAGTGAACCTCACACAGGGTTTCTTTTCTTTTCTTTTCTTGCAAGATTTGTTCAGAGGGGGTTTGCCTTTGTCCTTCTGAAGCTGGGAGAATGTGACTTGCCCAAAGTACCTAGTGTCTGAATGGGAATTTGAATCCAAGTTCTCAGAAGTGTTTCATAAATAAATATTTGAGTATTTTTTAAAATTAATATTTAAATCTAAATTAAAATATCTAAATCTTGAGTAAAACCTTGGGGGCCCCGGGCAACAAATTGTATTTACAGGGAGTCCCTGTTAAATAAAAGGTTAAGAACCACTGTCCTACTTTATATCATAAGATGGTACAACAGCAACACAGAGCATCTTAAAATTTAAATCTGTGAACAGCAATTTAGAACACTTGAACACACACAAGCAGAAATTTAAAATAGTTTAAAAACATATAACAATTGAAAATAATATCAAATAATGTGAAACAACTCCACCATATTCCCCTCGCCCCACCCCATTTTAGACACAGGAGAGGCCTTTTGCTGATCGGGAAGTAAACTCATCAGAACTTCCCAGTTAGGAAAAGGTCCTTCCAGGTAATAATTGGTTGGGGAGATGCACATGTGGCAGACCATTTTTAGCTAAAAACATTTCCTTCCCAAAAGTTTTTAAAATATTGGTGAAGGAGAGGACGTATTAGGGATTGCAGTCCTCCAGGTTCTCTTTGGGCCCAGTCCTACTCCTGTTTTAACACATTTAATAAAACAAATATAGTAACTTGATCTTTTTATTGGAGATTATTCTTTAATAATATGAGAAAACTGACAAAAGTCAGTCAGGAAAGTGCAGTCAGTCAATCAGTCAGTCAGTCAGTCAGTCAATGAAACTATCTGTACAAAATATTAACACATAATACTTTTAAGAATATATTTTTATGCACAGTAAGAGTTTATAGGTTGCGCTACTGCAGCATTCCCAAAGCAGCTTAGAAGAACAGATTCTGTGTCCTGAAGAATAGAGCATTTTTGTGGCAATCACAAGAGGTGGATACGTAATGCAAACTGAAATTATGTTTTCCAAATAATTAAACTGCTACACAGTGTACATAATTTCTATTTTAATTGCCTAGATTAATTTCCCCATTATTTTTTGTTATATTTCAGTTTACAGTTCATTTGATGAAAAACAGTTGCACCTACAGTTAGTTGTATATCTGTTCCTATTGTTAATTGCAGTATGCTGAATAGCAATATTGTCTCCATAAAACCCCCTGCATTCAAAGTCAGATGATCCCTTTTACAAGTTCGGTTTAGAAAAGAGGACCCTTTGACAAGACTAAACTTTTTCAATTTTTGCACCCTTGTTTACTTACTATTAGATTTTGATGAACGTGTTACAAGGAAACGGATTACAGCCATTACAGACAAAGTCATCATGCTGGAGACACCAAAAAGGAAACCCATCAGAGCATAATAAATGCAAGTTGCATCTCCACCTAGCCAGGCATGGTTCCAGGCAGAAGCAATGGCCAAGGGATACATGCTGATGGCCATTCCAAGATCCGTTGCTGCTAAATTGACTGTGAGAAGCTCAGGTGACCTGAGGCGGGTGGATCGCTTCACAGCTACTACTAGAACTACTGAATTCCCCAGAACTGTCAAGATTGCTGAAAGAAGAAACATAGTGGTATGACTTAGAAGTAATAATGTTGTTAACAACTTATTACTCTACCTGCAACACTGAAACAGTACCACTGCCTCCCCCAGTTTTATTATGTGTTTTGAAGACCTTCTGATTACAAAATTGTGTATATTTGCTAGCTAATACTTTATAACTGCCAAATTGTTTTAGTAGTACAAAGTTTGTAGCAACTAATGCATTTGAACACTTCTGCACTAATTGTATGTATGAACATATATTTTCTGATCTGGGTGGTAATAATACTAATTGGACAGCATGGGTGAACAAGAACAAAGAGAAGAGAATGCCTTCAGACCAACATCCTCATCATCAGGTGAGGAGCAGCAGGCCTATGAAACGGGGAAACAGAAGGGCTTGTGACTCCATCTCCCACACAAAGTGCCCTGTCATATATTCTGATGGACTTAAGTGAGTGTCATAAAGTGTATGATAGTGGCTGATGAAGACTGTTGCTGTGCCACCTACCTCTCTGCTCAACAATCTCCCTGAGCTAGCTGGAATGGAACAGCACTGCATTAGAACTACATTCTCCTTTTTCCATTTCTTGTACACATCTCTCTTAAACCTCAGTTCATCTAATTTTTTTAAAAAAAGATAAAGCTCAGAATGACCAGAGGCTTGATCAAGAAGTTAAAAATAAGAAAGGGGGTAGGGAAGAGATGTGTTCCCCAATGGATGCTTTTCATCCTGGAGAGAGGTGACTAATGGATACCACAGTGTTCTGAATAAAATAAAGTTATATGAACTCCTAACTCTAGACACAAGGAAATGCAATTTAAAAGTTTCAAAACTGTTTTAGGTACAAACTTAAATTGACTTATTGGGATTTCTCTTCAGCTTCGTTTGAAAAATTTAGGAGTTCCTCCCATATGCATTTTTGTGTTTTTGTTTATTGTTTTTGCTGCCTAGCATAATAAAAATATATAAAGATAAATCCAAAAAGATAAGCCTGTTGCTGTTTTCCATGGATTGCAGTCTAGATTGATATCAGTCTAGAATGTGTCAAGTGAATGCGACTCAAACTGAAACTATCCATTTAATGTCAGAATCATCCCCCTCCCATTTCAATGATTCTCAGTTTTTCACTTTCTTTTAACAACTAGCATTTAATAATTGTCGTCCAAATGCCCTGATTTTAATATGGAAACCTTGTGATACATGTATGTATACAAAACAATCATTTTCATGCAATATCCAGAGCTGTGAAGAGTTATTAGTTCTGATGACTTTGGGATTATGGAATTTACAGTCTGAAAATATATTTCCCAAATTCTAGTAATATCATTAATCCAAGAGCCATGAAAATCCCAATGTTAATCAATCATATATTTTATACTGCAATATCTTTTTAAATGAAGTAGACAATGAAGAGGATGCAAAAGTGAAGCTGTGTGTAATACACAGCTCTCTAAAATGTGCATGGGAAAAGAAAAGAAATTACCAGCAGGACTATACCCACAATCTCCTGGTAAGACTATACCCACAATCTCCTGGTAAGTGTTTTTCTTTCTAACATTGTCACAAGAAATACCTGTATTTCTGTGCCACAATCTGTTTTTCAACAACATCTGAAGCTTGCTTTGTTGTGCCGTACTCTTTTTTCCAAATAAAATGCATGCCTCTGTTCCTTTATCAAAGTGAATTTTAGACTGCCTTCCACATCATGTGCAGTTTTCAGTAACGCATGAAATTATACAATTTGCTTGAATATGTAACTTGAACTTTGCCAGTTTTACATGCTTACTCTAATAAACAAACTAATAAATAATACTTAACTAATAAATAATATACAACATTGCTATCCACACACTCAACCCACCGGTCAAACCCAACATAATACTACAGCTAAAGAGCACAGTAGTAAAACAAGAGATAAGCAATCTAATTTATATCAAGGAACAATTTAGGGACAGTTCAGTGTCTGCAGACTTTGCAGCAGCTTAGCTCCTCTCTGTGCAGCCTTGGATGACCATACAAATAGAACTTACCTATAATCAGAAGAAACAAACCTACTCCGTAATCCCATGTTGGGTGAAGTTTGGATATGTAGTGCTCCTCCATGTCCTCTTGCGGAAGGGGAGACAATGCTGAGGCAGACAAATGAATTAAAAGAGAGGCTACTCCTTGACTTGGTTGCCAGGCAGACAGAGAGCAATAGTCTTGGGGGGGGGCGGGGAGGACTTGAAATTCTGATGATCTTTCTTTGTTCTGTAGACCTTAAGGAGTTTAAAGCTATGCAATACAGTCTGCTTCTGGAAGACAGAATGAAAATCTGACACCGCTAGTGATTCACAGTGCCTGTTTTTATAGTCTCATGACAGCCTCCACCCTCTGGTATGTGCAGTGAATGCAAATTCAGCCCCTGCAACATACCTATGGTGATGTGCTTCCTCTGGGTAGACCTCCAGTCTCACTTTTGCAGTCCACAGAACATTTTTGGTATAGGAGAAATGAGCTGAGAATTTCAGTCTATGCAGTTTGGGGAAACAGTAAATACTCAACTTAAAGCATGCTATGACTTGTTTGTAACCTGTCTGAGATAAGACAATTTTCTTCACATCTTTCTATTAAGTCCCACTGTCTCACTGAGTCCCATTCTGGGTCCCATCCTAGGGGCTCTTTTATTTCTCTTTCCCACAGGTATCATGTCTTTTAGATAGCTGCTTTGGAGCAGGACTTCACAAACCTAATCAGGAAGGCTTTAGGGAGTTATGGTAGGGAGGGAGACAATACTCTTGAGTGGTGGAGTTCATCAAGTGCTGAAGATCATAGCCCAAATGTTATGGAGAGAACTGTGCATATGGTACAAGAACCCGACAGTGGGGAGCGGGGGCAGGGGAGGAACTTAAATAAGCAGTTAGGGAAAATGTCCCATGGTCGCAGATGCCTCTACAGTAATGCAGAGCATGTGGAATAAACAGGATGAGCTTGAACTTGTAGTACAGCAACACTGTGGTATCACTGAAACCTGGTGGGATGATTCTTATGAGGCTTTTGCTAAGGCTGAGAGTGTGTGTCTTGCCCAAGATTATCCTTCCTTCCCTTGCTTTTTAAATGCTTTTTAAAAAAATGATTCAAAAGATTAAAGATTTGTGAGATTCTTGGATTCCCAGAACATTCCAGGGATTTGGATCCAGATTCGGATTTGGAAAATTCTGGATTCATCTCATCCCTAGAAAAAATGAAGGGGGAAAGAAACAAAAGTGATGTCTTTGTGGGGATCTACTACAGACCCCTTAGCCAGAATGAAGACTTAGGCGCTTTCCGCACACGGTTATTAAGGCGGGCCAATGCGTCTCGCCACGGAAGTCTTCTGCACGTTGGAGCGGACTAGGTTCAGTTTATTTACCTTAGTTCCGCACATAATTCCAACTAAATGTGCCCCCATGTGATGGTAAAGTGCACTATTTGAAAAACAGAAAAAATCAGTTTTCCAATTTTCCAGGTTGAGCCGATTCGTACTTTCGCAGTGGTGCTGATACGTACATTTGCACCAATGCAAATTGGTGGTCAGTGGAGGGTGGGCTGTGGATGTGGTCACCTTCTGCAGCTGGGCCCTCCCAGCAAAGGACAGGAAGGCACCATTTTTTCGATCCTCCAAATTTTGAAAATAAAGTAACAGCACAGAAAAAGCTGCAGGTATGTAAGAGAGCTGCCTTCTATTTCTACAATTTTTATTATGTGCACGTTAAGTATTCACTGTTCTTGCTGGCCATGGGGTTGGAAGTAGTCATGGAGGGTGGGGATAATGGTGGCTGGACTTTTCATTCGGGGGCAGTGCTGCATGGGCATTCCTTTCTCTTTTCAAAATCCTTACCACTAACCATTTTTCCCTTATCCGCATTCTTCTCCATCTACACATTTCAATTTCCTAAGAAAATGGCCTCCACATGCACTCTTGGATGCAGCATGGGACCTGCAATATTTTCCCTAGCATACACCCCTTCTCCCTCCAGCAAATTCCTCACCTCCCTCCCCAGACCAACAAAGCACCCACAGAAATTAGCAGCTCCAAAAAACACCCTCAAAAAGCACCCTTGGTGGGAACATGGAACACGCAGTACTTCCCTAGTACACTCTCACACCACCCATCCACCTCAAACACCTTCCCCACACTCCCCAGGCCCCAACAAGCACCCTCTGGAATCTTCCTCCATGCCCAAAGGTCTCCATGCACATCTTCATGGGGAACATGGGACATGCAGTACTTTCTCTTAAACTCTCTAACATCATCCATCCTCCTCAAACACCTTCCCCACACTCCCCAGGCCCCAACAAGCACCCTCAGGTATCTCCTGCCACGCCCAATGTTCTCCATGAGCATCTTCATGGGGAACATGGGACACACAGTACTTCCCTATTACACTCTCACACCACCCATCCTCCTCAAACACCTTCCCCACAGTCCCTAGAACACAACAACCGTTCTCGGGAATCTCCTGCTACACACAGTGGCCTCCACATGCACATGCTGGGGAACATGGGACATGCAGTACTTTCCCTTAAACACTCTCACACCACTCATCCGCCTCAAATACCTTCCCTATACTCCTTGGGTCCCAAAAAGAACCCTCATTAGTCCTGTCCCAAAGGGAGAGGCAGGAAGCACAACGAGATTCTCCTTTTGTTTGAATCCTCATTCCCCCACTGCCACTTTGAAAGATGCGACCCGCCACAAAATTTGTGAAGAAATTTGGCACTCACAAACACCATGTTCTCTGGGCAGGAGAAGTCAATGTCAGAAACACAACTTTACAATTTTTAAGAAAATTCTTTATAGGAAAATACAGAAATGTTTATAAAAGGGATGAGGGGGGATAGAATGTAATTATTGATTGGTTGGGGAAAACAAGGGAACAATTATTACTTGGTTGGAGAGAGCAAGGGCAACAATTACTAATTACTAACAATTACAAATCAAGGTCCTGCTCTCTCAGAAGAGACTTTATAGCCTGGATCTCCTTGGTAATATTCTGGTAACCCTCAGAGATCAAGAGCTGTAGGGCTGTGGACATTTCAAACACAGAACACTGGAGGGTGTCATCTGTGGGGAGCACACAAGATCCGTTATAGGTATGCATGTCAGGCAGAAATAGCTTTATAGCAGGAAACACAAGCAGAGTTCCTCACTGTTTTCATTTAAGGATGTATGCACTTACAGAGGTTTGTCATGTTATCCTCTATTTCTTGGAGATGGTCCAAGACCGCCTCCACATGTGACTTCTAGCACCTCTGTGGTGCTGCAGCTATGGGAAAGGTTGGATTAACATGCCAATTCATTCCAATGTACATGCACAAATGTTACAAAGTTATGGAGAATGCCAGATGTACAGTGCAAAGTTAAGAGGAATTATCTTACAATGTAGAAACGCTTACCAGATGTTGATGGTCCAGGTAGCTCTTCTGCTACCTCCCCTTCTCCAGAAACCTGGATTGTGACTTCTGCTGTTGACAAGGAAAAATCCGCATCTAAGAATAATGTTCTCTCTCTGTTTCAGGCTGTGTTCCCCTCAACAAACAGTACAATTGCTACCAAACAATATGCTCATCTCCAATATTCTCAGAGTCACGCTCTCCATGTCCAAGGTCAATCTCCAGCCTCCCTGGACTCAACCCTGAAGACTCAGAGGATGATGGGCCTTTTCCTGCTGCAGGAGCTTTGAGGAAAGGATTTGAAAGCTGTCGAGTTCATTCCTACCATGATGCTTGCAAATAAATCTTAAAAATTCTCTGAGCGTCCAGAGTCCTTTGCTGAAACAAATGCAAACATGGATACCTTGTGTGCCGCTTGGTCCAGGCATCTCTTCTGCCTCTCTATCCGTGGCAGAAGGAGTCTGTTATCACAATGCTCTCCTCCTCTGTAGCAGGAAGGAGAAAAAGACACAGCAGTATTAATAATGAAATACCATGGTACCAAGGCACACATCCAAAATGTTCTGCAGGCATCTGCAGAAGTTTATCCAACAAAAGTGAAATTAAGCTTTTTATATATATATTTCCTGCCCACCCAGTTTCAATGCTACAGGTTCCAAATTTGTTCCCTTACCTTTTTCCTCTTGAGCATGGCCTCCCTCGTCTGCACCACAGAGGCCTGTCCCATGTCATCTCCTGCCTGATGTGAAAGCACAAGTCGATGTTTACGCATGAGCAGATGGTGCTGGGAAGGCTGTTCCCCCATGTGTGCATGTGTAGGCCACTATGCATGGTGGGAGATTCCTGAGGGTGTTTGTTTTGTTCTTGGAAGAGTAGGGAAGGTACTAGGGGTGGATTGGTTGTTGTGAGAGACAATTAGGGAAGTACTGCATGTCCCATGTTGTCCAGCATGTGCGTGTGGAGGCCACTGAGCATTCTGGGAGATTCTGGAGGGTGCTTGCTGTCTTCTAGGGAGTGTGGAGAAGGTGTTTGAGGTGGATGAGTGGTGTGCAAGTATATTGGGGAAGTACTTCATGTCCCATTTTCCCCATGAAGATGTGCATGGAGACCCTTGGGCATGGCAGGAGATCTCTGAGGGTGCTTGTTGGGGCCTGGGGAGTGTGGGGAAGGTGTTTGAGGTGGGTGGGTGGTGTTAGAGTGTACTAGGGAAGTACTGCATGTCCCATGTTCCTCATGAAGATGTGCATGGACACCATTGGCCATGACAGAAGATTCTGGAGGTTGCTTGTTGGATTCCAGTAAGTGTAGGGAAGGTGCAGGAGGTGGATATGTGGAGTGAGAGTGTATTTTGGAAGTACTGTGTGTTCCATGTTGGCCATGAAGAAGCACATGGAGACCATTGGGTGTGGTGGGAGATCCCTGAGGGTGCTTATTCTGGCCTGGAAAGTGTGGGGAAGGTGTTTGAGGTGGATGAGAGGTGTGAGAGTGTAATAGGGAAGTACTGTGTGTCCCATGTTCCCCATAAAGGTGCACATGTAGGCCATTGGGCGGAGCGGGAAAATCCAGAGGCTTTTTGCGGGGGTCTGGGGAGGAGGTGGAAGGTGGAGGAGGATTGAGTGTTTGCATCAGCATATGTCCACTAAACATTATTTTTCACATGCCAATGTGGAGTATGTACAGCAGCAGTGCTGTGTAAAATGCATACTCACCCTCCTGTAGTCTCCAAGGCAAACAGTGGAGGACAGGAAGACATGCTCTATCTCCAGGCAGACCTTGAATGGCTATCTCAGGAACTGTGGAGATCCCCAGCCCAAAAGTATTTGCAGTCTTTCGGTAGATTAGGTGGGTTGTCAGCCATCAAACAGTAGTGGCCTCTTTCTCCTCCACAGGAATGGGTTCGTACATCTCGGTGGTCCTTCGTTCCAGGTGTGGATGCAGATGGTCTACTATCTCAAACAGGTTGGCCTGTGTCATCCTGAAGTGATAGAGCCACTGGTCATCATCCCATGTAGTCAGGACCTCATTGGTCCACCATATGCTTCTCATCCACTCCCGAAGCCATCATCTTCTTGGCCGTGGCACACCTTCTGAGGAGCCTCCTACCACGGCTGCATACATGCTGGTATCATTGTCACAGTGATCCCAGGAAGCAGCAAGAGAAGCCTCACTGAGGTCACTGGCTCCTCAAGGGTAACCACCCACCTGTTGGAGCCTGTACCTCCTGGCACGATCATGATTCCATTGCCTTGCATGGACCTCCTGGCACGATCATCATTCCATTTCCTTGCGTGGATGCCATCACAAGTCCCAGTACTATCAAAAATGGATGCAGTACCGTGGCAACAGTTGTTAACCAGTCTTCTTCCATCCTGAAAGCTAGACAAGACACCTGAGGTGCAAGTAATAGGATCGATGTACTGGCAAGCTCGATCAGATCCACGGAGCACACTTTGCTAGTACCAAAAATTGATCTCTCTCCAAAAGCTTCCCAGGAAGGAGGGCTCATGGGAGGGGCCAGGGATAGTATGGACTTTCACACATATGCACATATGCACGTATGCAATGACGTACTAAACCATGCAAAAAAAAAAAAGCCAACCACAGCCAATGGGGCAGGGTGAGAGGAGTAGCGGGAGTGGCCATGGCAGAGGCAGTGCAGATGCATGAACTCGCACTTCTCTGAATCAGAATAGAACACACACTGTCTGGAAGGAAATGAGGGAAAGTCCGCCTTGTTTCGACCCCAGAAGATCTGGTAAGAAACAGCATGAACCGATTCACCAGCCTCATGTGGAAAGGCCTTAGATGATTGCCTTCTGGAACAAATGACCAAACTTTCAGAAAAGAGAATTGTAGTAGTAATGGGGGATTTCAACTATTTTGATATCTTTTGGAAGATAAACTCTGCCAAGAGCATCAGGGCCAAGAAATTTCTCATGTGCTGAAGGTAGAAGATGGGAAAAGGGGAAAAGATATTTTAGAGCTGGTCTTAACTAACGATGATGACATGGTTGATGGTTAGGAAGTAGCAGGATCCTTAGGTGGAAATGACCATCTTGTCCTGGAGTTTATGATACAATGGAAAGGGGAAGCCAAGAGCAGTCAGATACACATTCTAGACTTCAAGAAGATGATTTCACCTATGAAGAGATCCATTACTTAAATCCAGGAAGCCAAGTCAAGAGCATCAGGGTAAGAATTAAGGGAGCGAGAAACAATAGGGATGTGATTGTGGCAGTTTGCTACATGCCTCCGGGCCAGCCTGAGAACTTGGATGAGGCCTTTCTGGAGCAGATGACCACACATTCAAAAAGGAAAGATGCAGTATTAATGGGAGATTTCAATTATCCTGATATTTGTTGGCAGTCAAACTCTGCCAAGACTGCAAGGGCCAACAGGTTCCTTGCTTGCCTTGCAGACAATTTCATGGTCCAGAAGGTAGACCATGATCCCTGGTCAGGATCAGATCTAAAATAGCCGATCTCCTTGTTATTGGCTCTTTTAGATCTGATCCTGACCAACAGAGATGACCTTGTTGATGGTGGTGGGACCCTTAGAAGGGAGTGACCATGCTCTTTTGGCGTTTGTCATTCAGTGGGAAGGAGAAGCCAAGTGTAGCAGACACGCATCCTAAACTTTAAAAAAGCTGATTTCTGTAAACTTAGGGAGCTGCTTGCTGAAATCCTGTGTCAAGATTACTGAAAGAGAAAGGAGTTCATGATGGATGAGAGTTTCTTAAAAGTGAGATACTGAAGGCACAATTTAAAACTGTACTAAATAAGGAGGAAAAATGGTAGATGTATAAAAAAAACAGAATGGTTGACTAAAGAACTCTCAGCTGAGCTAAGTGTTAAAAGAAACACGTACAGGAAATGGAAGAATGATGAAACCACCAAAGAGGAATTCAGGCAAATAGCCAGGAGATGTAGGGAGAAGGTCAGAAAAGCTAAAGTGCAGAATGAACTCAGGTTCCAGAGATACTGAAAACAATAAAAAGGGCTTTTTTAGATATGTCCACAGCAAAAGGAAATGATAGAGTTGCTGCATGGAGAAGATGGCCAATTACTAACAGGGAGAAGAGAAAAAGCAGTGTTACCCTGATCTCTGGGGGTCCTGGGAGGGGTCCTGGGAGGGGTCCTCTGGGGGTCCTGGGAGCCCAAATAACCAAACAACAACAACAAGAACTTGGGAGAAATTAGCTGGAGCACTCACAAAAGCTAGCGAGAGGCAGGGTAACTTAGCAGGATCTTGTAACCCAGCATCTACAGGGTCAGGTCAGCCAAGCAGTCAGACGGTTTAAAGTAGCAAAAACTATGTTTTGTTAAATACAGACAAACATTAAAGACAACACAGTCATACAGCTAACTAAAGAATTGGAAATAGGGATTTTCGGAGGGAAATGGGGATACAACACCTGTCTTGTAGTCCTGAAGAGATATGAAGACAGCATTCATTGGGGTGCAGGGAAGAAGCTCAGCGTGGTTCGCTGAGGGGAGCTCGCTGAACAAAGCGGCAGCAAGGCAGTCTAGAACTCGGGAGCGATCCGAGGAAGGTCTCGGAATTGGGGGCTTTTATAGGATGAATTGTGACTGCAGGCCATACCTTACTTGGTGAGAACAATGTGATTTAGGAGTGGGACAAAGCCTTGGAAAGGTCAGAATTTAGCATGATTGGCTTAGCGCCGATTTAACAATAGTGTAGCCAGTATGCAAATACGGAGTGCTTAGTGCAGCTTTGTAAGACTTCCTGCTTGGGGCAGGGCGCCTTTGTTAGTATCGTGCATAAGCAAAAGTGTGTTTGCTGGAGAGGTCCCTGAAGTGACGAACTGGGTCTGTCCAGCCTTCCTAGGTGGACAATGGAATGTCCAGCAATTATCAGTCATGCCTGTTTACGTGCTTGTCCGGAGGCCTCGCAAACACGTGGAGTGGGGTGGCAGAGGAAAGCCGAATGGTTTGATATCAAAACGATATCAAGTGCAATCTCCGGGTAGACCTGGACCACAGTAACAATCCCCCCACCCCCGAAAATGGACGATATTGGGACAATATCGGACATTTTCCAACATTTCAAAACAAATTTAGCGCCAAATGGAGGTCTACAGATTCCGGGGTCGTATCACTCCTATGAGAAAAGGCATTTTGCAACATTAAGAAGCATTCCTTATCTAATAAAATCCTAAACCTAACCACATTCACACAGACAAACATCAATTTGGCAATGGCAATAGCAATCAATAATAGCAATGAATGGTGACTAATGAAAGAATTCTCCCGCCAATGGAGAAAGGCAATATAGCAATGCAAAATGAAATAATCAATGAAATACTGTAAATCCGATGCAGGGTCTGGCAATGGGAGTAATCAAAGAAGCAGTCCACTCCATGTGGATACTGGAATGAGAGTTCGTAGTCTGGGGGAGGTGAGGTGCAAGCAAAAGTCCTCATCCACCTCAAACACCTTCCCCACACTTTCCAGGCCACATTTCTAATATTATCTTTCAAAGATCTCTTTGGGAGAAAGCCATTCTGATCTTCATGTATGCCCTCTTAAGCCTGTCTGCTAGAATTGTAGCAAAAATTTTATAGTCAGTATTTAACAATGAAATTGGTCTATAATTCTTGACATTAGTTAAGTCTCTGCCTTCCTTTGGAATTAATACATTAGCTTCTTTCCAGGTATCCGGAATGCCAATGTTTATTATCTCATTTATTGTCTTTTGAAGAGGTATAGATAATTCATGTTCAAATATTTTATAATATCTCACCATATAACTGTCTGATCCAGGAGCTTTGTCATTCTTTAAATTCCTGATAGCTTCAGATATCTCCGTCACTGAAACTGACTTATTTAGAACTGATCTATGATCTTCAGAGAATCTAATTTTGTTCATTTTTTCCAAATACTCGTTTATTTCATGTTCCTTTTTTATTTCAGGATTCTTATCCAGCAGCTTCACATAATATTTGTAAAATGTTTGTTTTATCTCTTCCTGTTTTGTTATTCTTGCTTCACCAATTTGTAATTCTATTATAATATTTCTTGTCCTTCTTTCCCACAATATATTGGCCAATAATTTAGAAGGTTTGTTAGCCTGTTCGAAGGAGTTATGCTTCACTCTTTGTAACTGTTGCTCAATTTGGCTCAAATTTAATTGGTTTAATTCAGCTTGATATATCTTCATCTGTGATTGAATCTTATTATCAGATGGATTTCTCCTTATCTGTTTTTCTGTCTCCTTCATTTTATCTAGTATTGTCTGTTCCACAAGCCGCTTTTGTTTCCTTATTTCAGTTTACCATCTAATAAAGTTGCCACGCATCACAACTTTACTTGCATCCCAGACAGTTTTCATGGATATATCCAGTGTTTGGTTTTCCTTAAAGTAATTATCTCCTTTCTTGCTTCTGTAATGTACTTCTCTTTTTGCAAAATCTCTTCATTGAATCTCCAAATTTTTTCTCTGTCCTTAATATTCAACTCACATTGTAATGGATTTTGATCTGAGCACAGGTTAGGAAGAATGTCTATTCAAAAGAAAATAGCAATGTTTGACTTAAAAGTACTAACCAGGAAGAGTTAAAATGAAGCTAAAATCATTTCAATTCCCCCCTCCCAACTCACTCAGTTCAACTCCTTGTTATTTTTACCAGCTTGCTTCAAGACAGCAGTAAAGTCTTTGAAAGTAACTACAAGCTGGAACAAGCTGGAACAAAACAAGATAGTGGGAAACAGGCTCTATCTCCTTCCTCTTGTCGTAGAGCTCCAGCCAAGCTGACAAAGAGTCTTTTATTCCAAATGTTCATACAACTCTTCAGCTCCGTCCAGTTACTCAAAGAAATCCTCTAAAAAACCTTAAAAATAGCTCGTCTTTACAGTTTACATTTAGAATTCATCCACGCTTGTTGTAC